>JBBPUK010000053.1:42207-67887 GCA_038094635.1 Tylopilus cervinicoccineus | reverse complement strand
CCCCCGTCATCTGCATTCCCATGCCGCCCATACCTCCCATCATACCCATACCACCACCCATACCACCACCCATACCACCACCCATACCACCACCCATACCACCACCCATACCACCACCCATACCACCCATACCGCCCATAGGCATCCCCGGACTCATCATCGGCATTCCCATCATTGACATCCGGGGATCAAAGCCCATCCCACCTGTCATCATGGGAGCCATAGGTGATGGACCGTGCATACCATCGCCCCCGGCCGAGAACGCCATCATAGCTTGTTGATAGGCTGCTTGAGCTGCCTGCTGTGCCGCGAACATGTACGGTTGACCACCATAGGCAGGCATCATGTTTGGGTACCCCATGAACCCTCCTGTCATCATCGGGTTGGCTGGTGGCATCATGGGGCCTGGCCCCGTCATCATCGGATTCATGGGCATCATGGGATTCATCATCGGATTTCCCATCATCGGATTCATGCCCATCGAGAATTGACCACCGAACATGCCAGACTGAGCCATCTCCAATTGTTGACGCTGGAACTCGTCCAATTTCCGTTGACGGTCTTCGGCAAGTCTCTTCTCTCGTTCACGTTCCGTCAAGGCCGCCCCGACGCCACCTTCACGTTTGCGCTCGCGTTCGTGTGCGGTGATTGCCCCGAGAAGGCCCGTCTGAGGCGGTGGAGGCTTATTTGGAACGTTGATCAGGGATGCACCGGTCTCGCGTGCAAGTTCTTCCTGCCGTTTTGCAGAACGGTCCTGTTTGTCTTGCATACCTGCAGAAAGTAAGCCATGCGGAGTGAATGCTTTCGTCATGGCATGAGACGTAGGTTCTAGCTGTATAAAGGTATCCTTCTGCGATTGGGAAGACGGCTCCGGAGGCGACTGATACGTTCCAGGCTGACGACTAGCATCAAGCACTTGCGTCCAGATACTATGCCGCGGCGGCGTCGGTTGAGGAAGATCAGAAAGACGACGAACTGGAAGACCACCCTCGTCGGGAGTGCGTGAACGTTGATCACTGACGAACCGTCGTTGAGGAGGCACGCCACCAAAGTAGTCATCGTGCACACCGGGTGTACCTGATTGTATGCGTCAGCTCACGATCACAAAACGAAAACCAGAAGTCACCTTGCGTTTGTGGCCTCGGAACAGGCGGAAGACCACGGGGATGCCGCAGTTGAGCATATGGATTGGCATCAGTTGCGGTGGCAACCTCAGCTGGCGATTGCGTACGACTCTGCGGCCGGAGAGGTCGGATAGGCGTGGCACCAACGGGTGCAGGTGCGGGACTGGGCGTATGGACGGACGCTTGAGAAGGCCGTTTGCTACCTGTCATAGAAGGTTCTTGGTCGGAATCAGTATCTTCCTCCTCCTCTTCCTCGTCCTCCTCCTCTTCTTCCTCGTC
Source organism: Tylopilus cervinicoccineus (assembly GCA_038094635.1). Taxonomy (NCBI): domain Eukaryota; kingdom Fungi; phylum Basidiomycota; class Agaricomycetes; order Boletales; family Boletaceae; genus Tylopilus; species Tylopilus cervinicoccineus. The sequence goes on along the minus strand of JBBPUK010000053.1, from coordinate 66,484 downwards.
CTCGTCGCTGGTTTCATTCCAGCCTGACGCTCTCGCGGCTGACCCACGCTTCCCGTTCACTCTCCCAGGCGTGTGAACGGCAGCCTGATGTGCAGCTTGTTGAGCTTGTAGTCTCGCCTTGCGTTGCACAGCCTGTTTTGACGGCGCAAACGTTGACTTGTACTGCCCAACATTGTCTGGACTTCCAATAGTTTCCGGGTTGTCTACGGGCTGTGGTGATGGCTGGAGTGACGGCCTTACAGCATCGTCTGGAGGGGGGTCTTCTTTTAGCTGTTTTGGAGGTGCAGGAGCGGCAGCCGGGTCACTGTCCAAGAACGACAATGCGGCGAGCGCGTCCGCGTTCACGTCATCCAGCTGTGCATGCTTCGGTGCCGGCGCAGCTTCGAGTTCACCGAGGTCAGACATGGTGTCAGCGTCGCTGTCGGGCTCCCTGTGAAGACGTTGCTCAGGTAAAGGAACTGGATCTGGATTTAGTACTCGGCTAGCACCGCCACTCGTCAAAGCACGTGCGCCGGAAGGTTTACGGCCAAGTGCGACCCGAGACCCGCTAAGCGAGGGCTCGGAGACCATTCCGCTGCGTGCAGGTGAGGAAGGAGAAGCTACTCCCGAGAGGGGAGCATGTGCTGAGAAATTAGGTTCTGATACAGAAGTTGTGTCTGACTTTTCAGAAATAGTCGTGGGCACGCGACGTGGGGGGGCCGGGTTTTCGTCGAGTTGCTGCATGAAGAAAAGCGCATCCGCGAATACACTCTGGGGGTCTGTCGGCGGGGGTGCTGGTGTTATTTTTGAGACATGTGTTGAGGACAAGGGTATGGTAATAGGTTTATCAGGGACGGGGGGAACTCTGTTGGAAGGGCTGCGCATCAGTGGCCTTGAGGATGGAGAGGAAAAGCTTTGAGTGGTCTGCAGAGCCTGAATAGACGGAAGATCCTTTTCCATCAAAGAATGGGGGGAAGTCAAAATCGAGTAAGATGGGGAGCTAGTAGGAGATCTTGATGATTTCCCAGCTGAACCAGGAGACCCAGGAGACTGGAGAGGAGGCCCTTGGTTCCCGGGAGTAGGCGAGCGCACTGACATGCTTGAATGCGTCGAGAACGAGGGTGGTTCCGGCGAAGTCATTGGAGAAAAGGGTAACTTGACACCCATAATTTCTGCAACACCCCCATTGGATCCAAACGTCTCTTGTGATTTGGCAGTAGTATTTTCTGTGCTCGGTGACAGCTTCGAGTCGGGGCGAGAACCAGGACCTTTGCCAAAAGAGTCACCACTAGGTTTGCGGGACGTTCCATTTGTGGGAGGAGGACTTGACGCGTCAGGCCGACCGAGTGCCAAGCCATTCTCCCCACCTTCATATACGACGGAGGCAGCGACGAACGTTGAAAGAGGTGCATCCTCATCCGACTCTGAAGCGTATTTTTGAGATCCATGAGACTGATCAGCTGACACCGAATGGCCGGGTGCACGCGCCGAGTCGGTCATGGTTTCACGAGCACTGTTCAATTCCGTGATAGGTGTCAGTGCACGACCGACAGTTAAATCGACAGGACGAGACTGGGATAGAGCTGAACTGTCGAGGTCCAGAGAGGGTAACTGTGGAAGTTCCTGGGATTGTTCAACCATCTGAGCAGGTGGGACTGCGGGTAGGAGGTGCCGCTGAGAGGGCTCCCCTCCCGCAGTCAAGGGAGGAGAAGCATCTGGTCGTGACTGCGGGTCGATTCGAGGCATTCGTTCCTGCAGGACGTCCAATAAACGAGAGCGAATAATTGACGTGCGATCATCCCTTGGATCCATCGTTTCTGCGAGTTCTCTGTCAAGGAAAAGAAGCTTTGATTGCATGTTAGGCAGAAATTACAGAGACCAAGTGGATTCTTACGTCTCGAGTCGGTCCGACAGGATAAGCGAACATCATTGACACAGGATCTCGAAGATCCCATGTATAGGGTCTGGGTCTTCCATAGAGTTCAAAAGCGTCGTGGAGTGCTGCGACCCGAGTCAATATGCGAGTGCGCGTCAAGGGAGAACACATACCGACAAGCCACTTCAACATCTCCGACGCCTGTGTGTTTCCAGCCTCGAGCTCTGGCATGACGAGCAACCACCCTTCCCGTCCTCTCATCCCACCTGCTGTCTCTTCGTCGCCAAGCAAACCCTCCAGCTTCATCAATGTGCTCCGATTGATTAGCTCCGGGCGCTCGGGATACACTGCGAACGCCTGAGTCACATCCCTGAGGGTTAGCAAAGGCTTCTTCTTGTCCTTTGGTTTCGGGGATGCGTAGAGAGACAATAGAGGACGCAGCGGGAGATCCTCACTCTGCTCCCGCGAAAATAGACTGGACATGCGTTTTTTGCGCGCCGCGTTTGACGTGCTAGCATGGACACCATCACCGTATGACGGACCGGGAGTCTCAGGATGTAACGCGGCAGACACTACCATCCACATGCGTTTCCAGTCAGTCTGCCCAGCGACGCGAATGCGCACCCAGCCCTCCATACGGCCGCGCTGCAGAGTGGAGTGTGCGTCCCCGCCTGTGAAAGCAGTTTCGTTACGTGAACAGTGACAACATTAAATGAAGAGTGCCGTACCACTAGGCAAAGTTATTCGTATCAGATGTGCCGTGTATATCTCCTCAAGTCGCGATTTCTCCCAAGCAGAGAGTCGAAGTGCGGTTGCCCATGATTTCAAAGCTGGGGTGGATGGGCAACTGAATAACAAGAGATTTGAGCCAGCAGTATTGAGGGTAAGTACGTTTGTGAATTTCTTCGGAGGCTGGCCATCTGTGGCAGGGACGGTGATGGAGCCGAGAACTTGAACGAACTATGATCATGGTTAAGTCATGCGTGTAGCTACTGAACGGCGGGAACGCACGGCATCCGTTGTGTTTAAGTAAGTCGGGGGGACCTCCCTGCCCTGCTTATTCGCCTCTTCTACCTCATGCATGTCCCATATGCTAAGGGTTGTCCCGCCGAGCTGAGCCCAGACGTCGACCCAGCCCTCGTCCTTGAGTGGCCGCTGGCCATCCGGTTGCCTCTCGAGGCGCTTTACGAGGGGGCCGGAAAAGTAGACCTTGCGGGCATGAGCAAGGGTCAGCTGGACGACGGAGCGAATTTCGGGGTGGAGTGGCGGCGGAGCAGGCAATCCGCCAGCCAGGGAAGACCGACGCATCGTGGTAGGCTGCTGTTGGTCCATCTGCTGGTCTGTGGGGGATCTGGTTGGGCCGAGAGACGTCGATTGGCCCATCTGGGGTGCGGGTCCGGGGAGGTCGGCCGGGGGGGCACCGTTTGGGTTGCTGGGGCGTCGGTTGTGGAGGGCAGCGGAGGAGGCGTTGGGAGAGACGTCGTGGGTGGGTTCTTGGTGTGGCCTAGTGCGGAAGGAGAAGAAGGAGGAGGTACGGGCATGAGATTGGGGCGGGGGCATGGGCCGTGGCTGGGTGGTGTGCTGGCTGTTGTCGTTTGTGTTATCTTGTGCCTGCATGGGGTCCGGGTTGGCAGAGGGTCGCGCTGGAAGGTCGTGTATGTCGGTGCCTCTGCCTGGGCTGGCCTGTCTGAGCTGCTGGAGCTCTGCGGGCGAGATGAAGCCGCGGTTGCGACTGTCCCACTGCGGGCTCGACGAGGTCGCGCGCGGCGAGGACATGATCAGTCCAGTCGAGGGATCGCCGCCAACCAACGCTCCCCTTAAGTCCACCCACGGGCTCTGATCCCCTTCAAGCTTCGCAAATATCGGGCACGGTTCGTTCGGTATACGTGGTTGCGGCGGATTGGAGCGTTCTTGTCCCTGTTTCAACCGTCACCTTCTCTTTGTCGAGCTCGAGACGGTCCAAGCGAACTCGGGCACCACCGACAACTGATGGCCTCCACATCGGATCAAGCAAGTACGCATTGTTCTCTGTACACTCTGAAACACCTCAACTTCGTACTTCTACCCGCGGAGCATGCTCGTAACCGTCGAATCCGAGCGATTTCTGCACCACGTCATCTGCTGCGTCGGGCTCGAGGTGTCCTTGAGCATTTCGGCGGGCCCTGGGGAGACTGGTATTAGTAAGGAATCGCACCCAAAGCGCGGGCGCGTTACCGAAAGAATGTGTAGCTCAACACGACGTCGTCTATATTCCGACAGGACGGATCATCGAGCATGTCCTTGTCTATGAAAAAGAGAAGAGGCATGTCGACTTCTTCGCCCGCGACAAGTTTTTGCTCCTCGAAGCAGAAGCATTCTACTTTAGAAAAGTAGGGTGCGACCTGAGAGGGCCCTTTGATGAGTACGCGTTCATATCACGGAAAAGCAGTCGGCACACCCGATCAGGAGTCACGTTGTATGTTGCAATTCCAATCACGTCCTTTCTGCTCTCGTTTCTGGCCTTGTAAAAGGCCAGACTCGACTCGCCAGGCAAGACATCGACGTATTTTTGCTGGGGGAAGAACTTCCAGGGTAGTGTTTCCGAACGGTCCGCGTTGAAATGCACGCGGATGCGTCGCGCTCCTTCGACGGGTACGAGTCGAGAGGGATCAAACCGCCCGGAGGATGTCGAGACGACTGAAGGGGTACCCGCGAACCCCGTGGCGGCACAGAACATGCGGTAAAGCGGCACGGCTGCATAGGTGACACCGACTCCCAGGACAATCTAGATGTAGGTCGGATGAATGACACGAAGAAGGAGAGATCCCAGACACATACGGCGGCGGTACTGTACAAGAGAAGATTGCGATTCCGGGTTGCATAGAGCCGTTGGCGAGCTTGGTGTTGGCGAGCAAAGTGCGAGTACGGTGGTCGAGGGATGGACATGGACACACCCAAATGTCACCCGGCGAACGCGATGGCCATCGGTGCAAGTAGCACGTGATTTGCCGCCGGGAAGGCTCGCGTGCCAAGTTGACTCCAAGCTCCAGCCTCGACCATGTCCGCCACCAAGTTGAATTCACAGTCCTCGTCCTCGTCCTCAAACAACCCAACGGACTTGGAGCTGGAGCAGCTGCTCTCCAGAGAGGCCTCAGCCTTCCAGCGCGAGGTCGAGGTCGAGCGGATACTCAAGGCGTTCAAGCTAAAGTGAGCCATCTAAACCCTGCCCACTCCTCGGCTCGTCTGATACGGTGTCACTGCACAGTCCATATGATGTCCTTGACCTCGATGTTACCGCCAAGCCAGAAGACATAAAGCGCAAATACCGACAGCTTTCTCTCTGTGAGCACAATCCTTTTTCCCTTGACTGGTGTAATTACAACCAGAGCATGCTGACGAAATATGATCGTTCCATTTTCGGAAACGCGTCTCTCCTCCTATAACCTGTACGTTGTCCTATGTACAGTCATCCATCCTGACAAGACCCCCCACCCGCGTGCTCCAGATGCGTTCGACGTACTCAAGAAGGTATGCCTCTCATCATGTGTTAGTTTGTAATCTTGCGCTTACCCGTCTGTGTGTTGACTACTAGGCTGAGGCTGAGCTATCTGACACTAACAAACGGACAGAGCTTGACGCAGCAATCGCGTCAGCTCGCTCAACCCTCCTCCGTGCCCTATCCCTGCCATCTAACCTCACTGACGACGACCCACGTCTAAAGAATTTAGCCGACGATCCAAAAATGCAAGCCCAGGGCCTGACGACGCCATGGAAGATCATGCTCAAGGAGAAAATCAAGGAGGTCCTGATCGAAGAGGAAGTTCGGAGGAGGAAGTGAGTAGACCGCACCCGCTTGCGATAAAAGTATTGACATCACTCAGGGCGATAAAGATGAATCTCGCCAACGAAGGTCTGGAGGCCCGCAGGAAGGAAGAAGAGGTTGCTGCCAAGAAACGCAAGGCGGAGGAAGACCAGGCATGGGAGGGTGCGTCTTTGTCCTGCAAACCACCGTATGGAGTTTCCTGACGGCTGTTTGCTTAGAGTCCAGAGAATCCCGCGTCGACAGTTGGCGATCGTTCAGCAGCAGCTCAAAGAAGAAGAAAAAGACCAAGGCTGCACTCCTTGGATGAAGTGTGCTCAGCTGTCTGAGTTTTGAACTGGATCGGAAACTGGGTAGAGTAGAGTGTTACCCATAGTCGAGCTCTTGGTCGATTGCACGCATGTATAATGAACTACCTTAACATTCACATTCAAACGTCTGCAACAAAATGACGGTCATCGTAAGTGCTGAGAGCATGAAATGGTGCATTGATATCGACGATCAGTCTGGCTAAACCGGGGTCCACGAACTACAGATTGATAACTGGTCCAAGACAACCATCGAGCACGGTAAGAAAATATTCAGTGAAAATAGAAAGCGTCCAAAAAGAGCTACACATACATACAGTGACGGCCATCGTTCCACGCGTTATTTGCTACTGCCCATATGGGAAAAGTTGCTCGCAAGACGAGTCATCCAGGGTCTCGTAGAACGTGACTAAGTTGGCCTTGATCGCGGTCTCGAGCTCAGGAGGTGGGTCGGGGTACAACTGCGCTGTCAGGTTGACCTGTTTCTGATATGCGTAGCACAGCTAGAGGTGAACGAACAGTGTTTAGCATGGTGTTCACAGTGCGTAGAACGGGCAAGGGAAAGAAAGGAAAGGAAAAGAAAAGAGGGATAGACGCACGCTGGCGTCGTCCTCTGGATTCACCACATAGTTGCCCACGCCCTCGTTCTGACCGGGCAAGACGCGAACCAGGGGAAATGTCTTGTTAAACATGGCACTCAGCTCGATAGCGCCGTACGGGGCCTGACGGCGGTAGAACCCATCAGGGTACTGGTGCAGTTCATAGAAACTGCGCGCGTCGTCGAGCGTCGCGCTAAGCGACGTGTCCGCCGTCTGGTTGCTCACGAAGAAGGCGAGGGGGAAGGCCGCTTCGGCGTACGCGGATAGGTACCGCGGGGTTTCGAAATAAAAGGTGGGGTTACGTGCGATAGAGTCGTTAATACGGAGGGACTTGTCCAAGGCTATAGATTTGATGGTGATGAAGCCATCTCCGACGAGGTTGGCGGCACATTCGAGCTGAGAAATGGATTAGAAATGTAGATGCGGTGCGATAGGTTGAATAGACCTGTTCGAACAGAGTCTCGTTGAAGTGGTAGTTGTCACCGAAATAATAGTCTCCCCGGGTAGTGCTAGCATCACCTGAACAGAACTTATTAGCACGTATCCACCAGGAAGCCGCAAGGCATTGTTATCATAGGAGAGGAGAAAAGGTTTACCTTCAGCATTGCCGTGAGTGTTAAGACCGGTAGTGAGCTCACCGTCCGTAGTCGTGTTTGCACCGATAGACATCAAGTTAGTTAAATGGTTCCCGTCAGTGATAAATGACTGATTCAATTCCAAACAGCATCCATCGGTGAGGAGGGTAAACGGGATAAACAAAAATGCTCTCAAACATACTGCATAAGTGGCGAACGCTGCCAGGTTCCATCCCATGTTAAAACCTGCGAGTTTGTTGTGAAATCTCGATGAATATATCCACGTCATGATCTACCTACCTTCTTGGACCGCTGTGATAATCTGAGCTGGAGTAGCTATGCCATTACGGGGTAGATACTTCAAAGTTATTTATGGATGAACATTTACCACCGACTCGGAGATCAATCGCTCACTCCATGAGAAGCAAGGGTATTCAGTCCTGGGCAGGGTCCACGGATATCGCCTGGTTGATCAGGTTGGAACGGGTGATCCGCGTCATTCACCAACTTCGCAGACGTGTCCTTAATGGGGGGCGGGAGGGGTTGTGCACCAGGGGTTCCGCTAAACGTTCGCGCCACAGCGCGGACTTCCTCTTGGGACAAACCCGCGAGCGAACGATATTCGGGAAAATTTTCCAGGTGCGGGAACCCCAGTGCGCATGGAGCAAGTGCAACGAGTATCGCAAGGTTCTGCAACTTCATCCGGAACATGCAGGAGTTAGGAGAAACGGAAACAAAGCTGACGAAGTGGGTAAACTGACTACCACTGGTGATTTTATATATACGAGGTAAATCCAGGATTGATGTGTGCCATGTGTGTAGCCTCATTTTGATGAACGGCTGCGTCTCAAAGTTTCCGATGCAATCCGAAAAGTCGTCTTCCTGGATGGAAGGACCACCATCTTTTTGTCTGAGTTTCCTCTCGGCCTGGTGCATGCTGTTTCCGCCGATTCCCATGGGTAGAGCGCCCGTGGATCTCCCAGGGAGGCTATCAATATGGAAGGCAGGATCACCATGGGCAAACCTGCCAGGGATACAGTGTCCCAGCACTTGAAACACGGACGAAATTGCGATCTGTATGGAATTTGTCAGTATTGGCTCAGTAGATGTTGTGGTATTGCATCTGTCCTTTGAATCAGGAGAATGCGATAAGGATTATTGTGGAACGAGCATACACTAGCAGCAGACTTGGCGACAAAATTTCTTCGTTCTGTGACATTCCGCCACTTGAAACACTCGAGGAATACCGCCGTCGGTAACAGAAACCATGCAGATGGCAATAGGATACGTGAACAGTATAGCGGAGTTTCGTCGCCTGTCAGTGAGGAGGCTTTTGTATCCTGCGTCGCATGTAACGACAGAAATTTCCCTCCAGTGTATTTTCAGCGAGCTGCAACTGTGTAGTGGTTGTTATCTGTGACAGGTCAGCCTCAGACCCACATGGATGGTAGACTCCGAGAATCCTTGGGATGGACTGCGCATCCGCCGAGTCTGCTTCCCGCAGCACAGTAGACTAAATATAATCCCTGCCTTGGATCAGGTCATGTTAATGGTGCGCCATGCTGCCATGCAAGTGTAGAGATCAGCCACCATGGGGGATGGCTTCAGTGGACTGGATGCCTGCATGACAATCAGGGTCTCCCAAAATATCTGCAAGGGTTTTATTGCCTCTTGAAGTGTTGGAGTAATTTCCTCGCTGAGGTGTGCGAAAGATGGAAATGTCTTGGACTGTCAATTAAAACCAACGACCTTCATTAGTAGGAGCGAACAAGCCTAAGCATTGAGAGTATGTATTCCTAGACCAAAAGTTAAGAAAAGAGCTCAATACGCACACAGCAAAATGGCTCATCATGATTCGCACCTCCGTTGCACGTCCGTCAAACAGCCGGTTCCTAGGTATATACTAGTTGTCCTCGAAGCCATTCATTTCTCGAAAGAAGGAAAAAAAAAAGAGAGAGGAAGAGGGAGAGAGAGATGACTGGTGGCTGTTTGAAATGTTTATCAGGAGCCCTAGTCAGAGATATCAATCACATCCGTGTCCACAATTTCATCCTTGCCCACTTCCTGCTCTTTGTTTGTACGTCTCCGAGCAGGATCAAGGGTTCTAGCCGCACCATCGACCCCTGTCGCTTCGTCTTCAGAGGACGAAATAATAATAAACGATGGATCACGCGCATGGTGCAACCGACGATCCGACGATTGCGTAGACTGCGGCATCGGAGATTCGGTTGAATCGCTCAATGACGAGGCAGTGGTGGCCCTCTTGGTACTACTTGGCATCCTCGTGCTGGGTTCAGCACTGGAAGGGGAGACGGGATAATGAGCTGAAAGTTTCGTACCCAGAATCGAGCCAGACGACGTATTCTTAGCTGGCGTCACGTTCAGACGGCCCCCCGATCGGGTGTCTTTGTCCTTTCCCTTTCCCTTTCCCTTGTCGTCGGAACCCGTGGCCAGAGCACCTTGTTCAATCATCCCTACCTGTTCCAAGAACGAGTCGTCCACCTCCATATCAAACGAGAGGTCGTCGTAGGAATCGGGAGACGAGGGCTGTTTGGGAGGCAGACCGTGTTTGGTTGGAGCAGTCGGGGGTCGCTTTTCAGGTGCAAAACCAACTTTCTTGGTAGGTGGCCTGGATGGCTCTGGGTCGTCGACGTCCCAAGTGATGTCAAAATCGGGCTGCATGTCGGATGGTAGGACGGGACGGGGAGAGAGGTCGATGTCGGGAATTGGTTTCGAATCGGATGAACAGGCGGTAAAGTAGGGAGATGTCTTAACGGAAGACGCATCTGATGGAGTCCTAACAGAGGGAGATTCGATTGGCGTGTTGGTACACAAGGCTTGCCTGGGATCTGAGCCGGCGGCCGACTTCTCTTTAGATTTCGGGGGAGGTCTAGCAGGCATTGGGGCGCGGATACCAACCCGCTGTTGCTCTTGTAAGTTGGTCGCCTCATCTATTTGTATGGCCATCTCGCGTAGGACATCAGGATCCACATCATCATCATCTACATACATGTCGTCAAGGTCAGGGGGTGGAGATGGTGACCGCACTACAGGAGGAGGCTGACGTTGAGGTCCAGGCTGGACTGGCGGCGGTTCAGGCGGGTTGACCCTTGGCGGACCAGCGACTGGTACCTCGGGTGGAGGATCTGGACGGCTGTGAGGAGCCCCTGTTAGTGGGCAAGGTGGAACGCAACTAAGGGTCTACATACCCTAACCGTTTTCTCAGTAAACTCAGAAAAACTTGTTCCCTGTTGACGTCGTGGTCCTCGGTTCTATATCCCTTGAGAATGACATTCGAAGGTTCGAGGAAAGCGATGCCACTGCGTATGGGTGTAGATTTAAGAAACAACTAGAAGGGCGATGTGGGCAGACATGCAGTGAGATCGAGAGGGCTCGCACCTTGTATCCGAGGGGTGTGGCGCCAAGCTCCAACTGAGGGAGAGACTTGAACTCTATGGCCCTGAAAGAAGTCAGGCCGTCGGAGAGCTCAAATTTGAGCATGCCGCGGGGAAACCTGGGGACAGGACCCTCGTCTTCATCAGGGTGTTGTTCGCCATTGTCTTCTTGTGCGAGACCGAGGTCTGCACGATCGAGGCGCGTCTGATGGGTGTTCAAGAGGCTGAGCGCGGAGTGCGCGATTTCTGTGATGCTCCTGATTTCGACGAGCAGCGGTGTCGCGCCGGTGGTTCTGTTCTGGCGCGGGCGCGGGGCGCTGGATGGACGGTGGGGAGCTCGGCCGGGATTGGGGGCGACGAGGAGGGGGTCGATTCCGGATCCGGGGACTGTCGAGTCGGCAAGGTTGGACTGGAGGAGCTGTGCCTCGACGTGTTGTACGAACTGGTCAAAGTCTCTGGTCGGATCGAGGCCCAGCTCGGACGTGAGCCAGTCTGAACAGTCCGAGAGCCATTCCTGGTGACACTCGTTGGCTGGCGTGGTCTGAGGACGGCCGGGCTTACCTGGTCGATGGCTGGTCTCTGGTAGTTTTGTGCGATCCAGGTGCGGACGCGTTGATGTGCGGGCATGAGCTCGTCCCACGGTGGCATGTTTCGGACGGCGATGTCGACGCTGCCTCGTTTGCCCGTGCCAGACATCTCAAAGACCCTCGACGCCTATCTCCGTTCCATCCACCCGCTTCTCCTCGCAGACGACCACAGCGGCAACGCACCCTTCGCCGTCGCCTACGCCAGACAGCGCGCGCTCGTCAACGCCTTTCTCGATGGCCCCGCATGGCGCGCACAGGCTCGTCTTCACGCGCTCGACTCGGTCTCTCCCCACAATTGGCTCGACGACAACTTTTGGATGAAAAAGACGTACCTTGAGTGGAGAGCACCGCTCCTCGTCAACTCTAATTGGTGGCTCACTTTTGTGAACGATCCCAACGTCCCACCTCAGGTGGTAACGAATCCCGCAGAGGGAATCACTCCTTGGCAGGTCAGGAGGGCAGCCTGTCTTGTGCATGGCATCCTCGATTTCAAGTACCGAATGCAATCGTGAGTACCTTCCTCATTTCCATCTCTCTCGCTTACGTTCGCGGACGGGCAGCCAGGACATCTATCCTGACACTTCTCGCATAGGTGCTGCCATGTCTTCGTCCGTCACTCCTACTTATATACCGTCCACCACCACCAGGCCTCTGGCTAAGACACTGTACTTCGCGAATATTTAACATCTGCCGTCTCCCTCAACACCATTGTGACACACTTTCGGTCCCTGCCCCCCCCTCTTCGCCCTGGGCATCCACAATCACCGTCCTAGCACATGATTATTACTATGCACTCCGTGTGGCAGATCCAATCACTGGTGCACCCTTGCACGTTGACGAGATTGAGCGTGGTATGCGTGCAGTGGTGACTGATGTACAGCATCGCCGGCACAATGGTGACTTGCCCGTGGAGGTTGGTGTCCTCACAGCAGATGATAGAGATGAATGGTCTCGAGTAGGGATCTACGTCCTTGCTACTCTCGTATTCTGATGTCGCTTTATCCACCCGACAGAATTACTCGACGCTGCTGTCTCTTTCTTCCCAGAACAGACAGTCATTCGAAGCCATTCATCAATCCCTGTTTGCCGTTTCTCTTGATCATTGGCCTGCCCCCTCTGTGCCTGCCGATCAACGTGATGAAAAACCTCCCCTCACGTTCAACGTCGGTCAACATGCTTCCGACTCACCCCCCTCACATTCATTCCGGTCCCTGTTAACAGTCCCCTCTGACCTCCTCTCTCACCAATTTGCGACCCGCTCCTCACCTTCAGCACTCAATCGCTTCCTTGACAAACCACTTTCTCTCATAGTTGAGCCTACCGCACGAGCAGGTGCCACGGGTGAACACTCCCCAGTGGATGCATTGGTTCCAAGCGTGGTTTGTGAATGGGCAGTTGCTGGAGCCAACGGCGTAAACGTCTGCGGTGGTTTGGCTGATGTTCCGTTCGAGAGGGTCCATCAAGAGGACAAGTTGGAAGGACTAGGAGCTGGATTAGGCTCGCGCTGGACACGCCTCGACTTTGTCTCTTCACCGCCCATACAGATTGCGATGGAGAACGCGAAACGGCGTGCACAGGTACTAATCTTGGACTCGGACCACCAGGTATCCTGCTTCAAAGAGTGGGGAGGGGAGGAGATGAAACGAGTGTGTAAGTCACATGGTACCACGTCTCATTGAGATACTCACCTTCACGAATAGCCTCATACCAGGCCGATGCGTTCGTCCAGCTTGCACTCCAACTCGCCTACTTTAGAATCCATCAGTGCCCAACCCCTGTATACGAAACAGCACTCACCCGATCTTTCCAGCACGGACGTACTGAGACAATACGTTCCTTTACGATGGAGAGTTATACTTTTCTCAGAGCGTCTGCGGGATGGACGAGCAGAAATGCGCGCCAAACTCTGAGTGAAGTGAGTACACTAATATCGATATGGGATGCTTCACCTTTTCCCCTGTTATCCGATTATTGTGCTTCCTGTGCTGACCTTGAACCATTCTCCTACATGATATACGCACGTTGTACGTCATAGTCCTCGCCTCATCTCTACCCACTCCTCCAGTCCGCCCTCAAAGCCCATTCTTCGCTCACTCGCTCGGCGATGATGGGCCACGGAATCGATCGACATCTTCTTGGCCTTCAGTGTATCTTAAGTGATGAATGGGCGTGGCTTGATGATATTGCCACAATATCTCCAGAAGTTGGTCAAGATAACCCTTTACGCGATGCCGACACGCGTGGAGGGGCAACGTCTCAATCCACAGGCATGAGTGTCGCTCTTTTTGGAGATGCTATGTTCAAGAGAAGTCAAGAGTGGCGGCTGTCCACGAGTGGTCTGAGCGAAGGGTGGTGGTTCAGAGGGACTGGGTGAGTACGCGTGTTAACCCAATCTTTCACTTAGACAAGGGTGCCCTTCTGCATCACCCGCCAATTGCACACCCGAAATGTTGCATCTCCATTGCCATGCCTTCGCGTTATTTACAGTGACTTCATCCCCGTAGGTTTGGATCGCCATACGAAGATGGGTACGGAATAAATTGTGAGTCTATGTCTTTGCCGTCCGTCATCATGTTGACAATGTGCTTTCACCTCTATAGACCTCATCGGTCCGCATGCGGTTAAGTTTTGTGTCGAGTCCAAGCACTCGTGTCCGAAAACGTCTACGCGCGTCTTTGTCGAACATGTCGCAGACGCCCTCAGAGACATGAGAGAGATCTGTCTCTCGGCAAACAAGAGCGACGAAGAAGGCGAACCTGCGGACGTGCCCAACGCCGGCGGAGTAGCGGGTTTCCCGTCGATGGATGGACTCAACGACAGGGTGCGACAATTTGAATACTCTGCTCTCGCAAGACCACGCCTTTGAGATGGCAGGATTTTAAATGTTGATAATAGAATATACCTTATAGACGCGTCGATGGACCATGGCACCATAGACAATCATTCACACAAACCATTAATCACTATTCATACCTTTGATATCTGCCAACCTGCAGGGGATCCAGTGCACACGAAGCCATTAAACATAGACCGATCGAATCGTTCAATGGGAATTTTTCTGCAAGTGACCAGCTTTTATAAAATAATCCAACAACTATTATAGCCTCTTTTGGTGACAATTGGTAGCGTCCAAAGGGAGCTACAGTACATATTACATAGCTGAAATCACCTTCCATCTAGTAGTCTTTTCTACCGCCCATATGGGAACAGTTGCTTGCAAGTGGGATCGCCCATCGTCTTGTAGAATGTGACCAGGTTGGCCTTGATCGCAGCCTGGAGCTCAGGTGTTGGGTTGGGGTACAGCGCAGCTGTGAAATTGACCTGTTTCTGGTACGCATAACAGAACTAGAGACGATTGACGTTCAGCATGACGTTAACAGCAAAGGAAAGAGAAAATGGACGTACGGTCCCAGTGTCTTGTTTATTCACGACATAGTTGCCCGCACCCTCGTTGTGACCGGGTAAAATGCGAGTCACAGGAAGGGTCTTTTCCAACATGGCAGTGAGCTCGGGAACGCCGAACGGGGCCTGACGACGATAGAATCCGTCCGGGTATCTGTGGTTCTCAAAGAAACTCCGCGCATGATCGACCGTGAGGTTGAGCGTCGAGCCCTCCGTCTGATTGCTCACGAACATGGCCAGAGGGAAGGTTGCTTCACCAAGGGCGGTTATGTAACGTGGGGACTCGAAATAGAAGGTGGGGTTGCGTGCAATGGAGTCGTTGATACGGTGCGCCTTATCCAGAATTGCAGATTCGATAGTGATGACACCGTCACCGACGAGGTTGGCATAATGTTCAAGCTGTGGAGGGAGTGAGAGATGTAGACACAGGGTGGTAACTTGTACAGACCAGTTGGAACAGGTCCTCGTTGAACATCCAATTGTTACCGAGATAAAAGTCTTCACGAGTGGTGCTGGCATCACCTAGATTATGCAGTCGACAGCGATGATCAGTCCATGGTCATCAGGAAGACGCAAAATATCCGTTACACAGGAAAAGTTGCACAGAACTTACCTTCAGCATGGTTGTGGGTATTAAGCCCAGTAGTGAGTTCACCGTCTGTAGTAGTGTTTGTGCCAATGGACATCAAGTTGGTCAAGTGGTTCCCATCAGTAATGAATGCCTATTTTAGTTCCCATCCATCGGTCAGGAGGATACATGAGACGACAGAATACCATCGGACATACCGCATAAGTGGCAAAAGACGCCGTGTTCCACGCCATGTTGAAACCTGCGAATTTCAGACGTGAAGTTTCGATAAATATCTCTACGCTATGGTCTATGCACCTTCTTGGGCAGCGGTGATGATCTGAGCCGGGGTAGCCACGCCGTTACGAGGTAAATACTTTGAAGAGAAAATCACGTCCATGGGTAAAACTCGACATCGAGATCGCGATCACTCACCCCGTGAGAGGCCAGGGTGTTCAATCCTGGGCAAGGACCACGAATATCGCCTGGTTGATCAGGCTGGAATGGGTGATCCGCGTCATTTACTAGCTTTGCGGACGTGTCGTTGATAGGAGGCGGGAGGGGTTGTGCACCGGGGGTGCTACTAAATGTTCGCACTACAGTATGGACTTCCTCTGGAGACAAGCCTGCGAGCGAACGGTGATCCGGGAAGTCTGCTAAATGCGGGAATCCCAATGTATATGGGGCGAGTGCAGCTAGTGTCGCGAGGTTCTGCAGCTTCATCCGGAAAACGAGGAATTAGGAGAAACAAAGACGAAACTGATGGCGACAAACCGACGACTGGTGATCTTATATGCACAAGGAAAACCAAGAGTTGCATGTGTGGATTTTTGAACAGCGGCTACAGGTGGCTAGATCCATCAGTGAAACGGTTGGCTCAGTTGAGGCGGTAACCAACAGTGACCGATGGTCAAGACCTGCCATGACCGTGACTATCTAGTCATGATGAATCTCAGTATCTGGCGATGCGATCCGAAAAGTCGCTCTCCTGAAAAGAACCATCGTGCGTGTGTGTTTGCCCGGATGTCCACATACCCCTCCCACGACAGCAGCCTGCGCCTTGGGATAGCCTGGGAAGGCCAACTTATGTTCAGCAATATGGGAGTAGGGATCAGTACGACTCGGATAAAATCCATGTGTGTCCTCCATCTTGCCACGTCAGAGATACGGCCATCGAACCATTTTGAAACACTGGCCAGAGTTGTTGACTAGCGGGGTAACAATCAAATTTTCAACATTTGATCTGCGCGTGCTCGCATCGCCTCAGTTTGTAGAATTTGGACCCTGTATTCATAGGCCCTGTCCAGATTTGGTGCAAGACGAACGTTTCAGAAGAGCAGGCTCTCTGTGACCGCCTAGATCTCGTCTAGTCCGTATTCTTCACTCACTCGCTCAGCCGCGGAATCTGTCGACGTCTGCTTGGCCTTCGATGCGCACGGAGTGAGGAATGAGTAGGGCTTGATGACATTACTTTCGTCTCGGGATATCGCTCCGCGGGGAGAGGCAACATCTCGGCCTGTTTCAAGATGTCATGGTCAGAGGAGCCTGGTGAGGATGGTGGGTATCTATGAGCAGTCCAAGTGGTTCAGAGGGATCGAGATGGAGTAGTACGCTTGTCGGCCCACTTCAGTTCCGCGAGGAAAAGGTGCCTTTCTCATCGCTTGCACTCCAGAAGCGTTGCATCGCCACCTCAGTCGGCGAGTCTCTTTCTTCACTGCTGTCATGTTGACCATGAATATGCACCTCTAATTATCCCTGCACTTCATCATCTCGACAACATTTGGATTGCCAGCGCACCAAGCGTGTTTCACGACGGATTTCATCGACGTTTAAACATTTTCTCCGATTTGCTCAAAAAGTGTTTTTATCTAACATGTTGCAGACGTCCTTGAGACATGAGAAATATATGCCTCTCGAAAAATAAGGGTGGCCAAAAGAAGGCGAGTCATCCGCCGCAAACGGCGAACCTGCGGACGTTCCTAATGCCAGCGCAGTATCCTGCCTATCGACGGAGAAACACAGCTACAGGACTCGGCAGTTTGGGGGTCCTGTACGTGCAAGATCGCGGCTTCGAGAGATGGTAACATGATGGCAGTCTGAGGGTCCCTCAAGGCCTCATGCATGAACGTGTGGCGTATTGATGGACTGTGACACTCAAACAATCACTCACTGGCACACTCAAGCGAGCAAGTCTACCGATCAAATGGTTTCGCATGATATCCAGACCAAGAGCCAAGCCACCATCGGGGATGCCATTCCGTCAGGAAAATCCGCTTCCCATAAGTGAGCCATAAAAGGAGTTCATGACAATAACACAATCTTCGACGCATGAAAGTTATGACATTCGAACACTCTTACATTAAACTTACTCTATGCGTAGTGTGGGCAAAGTATGCGTACGCACGAAGTACTTGAAATTCAGAGGTCAATACCTCGCAGAGGTAAACATGCTCAAGTTGCTCAATCCAAGATCGCCTACAGGGTTCCCTATCATGCCAGCTTCACCTAACAAAATCCGGCAGTCCAATTGGTCAATATTTATGCAGCAGTCCCAGGGGAGTCATACATATCGGGGTGTAATATCATCCGTCATTTTTCATGTGGTTCTTTGCACTGACCATACGGAAAAAGTTGCCCACAGGACGGGCCATCCAGCGTCTTGTAGAACGTGACCAATTTGGCCTTGATCGCAGCCTCGAGTTTGGGAGTGGGATCGGGGTACAACTGCACTGTCAAGTGGACCTGTCTTTGGTACGCATAGCACAACCAGGACGAACGAACTGTGTTCAGCACACCACAGCAGCGCACCGAACTGGCGAAGAGAATGGATGCACGCTCGCGTTGTCTTCTGGATTCATCACATAGTTGCCCACGCCCTCATTGCGACCGGGCGAGATGCGGATCAAGGGGAAAGTCTATAGCGCTGAGCCGGAGAGCATCATACAGGGCTTGACGACGACAGAATCCATCGGGGTACCTATGTCGCTTAAAGAAGCTCCGCGCGTCGTCAAGTGTCGCATTGATCGTCGTGTCTGCCCCCTGGTTGCTCACAAAAAAAGCGAGGGGAAGGGCCGTTTCAGCGTAGGTGATTGTGTATCGAACGAAAAGGTGGGGTTATTTGCAATGGAATCGTTAATGCGCAGGGCCTTATCTAGGGCTGCAGATTCAACAATGATGTAGCCATCCCCGACTAGGTTCGCAGCATATTCAGACTATGAAGGGATGGGGAATGCAAAAGGGGTGATAGCTTGTGCATACGTGTTTGAATAAGGTTTTACTGAACCTGTGATTGTTACCGAAATAATAGTCGCCACGAGTGGTGCTAGCGTCACCTCAGTTGATAGCAATTATTGGCTTGTGGATATTGGAAAGATGCAGGATATCTATAATCAGGGTGAGAGATAGTTTACCTTCAACGTTGCCGTGAATGTTAAGCCCAGGAGATTGTCTGCAGTCGTGTCTAAACCAATAGATATCAAATTGGTCAAGTAGTTCCCGTCAACAATAAACGCCTATTTTAATTCCAAACACCATCCATCAGTCAGGGGAGTACTACATCCAACGCACCTCATAAGTGACAAATGCGGTCAAGCTCCGTCCCATGTTAAAGCCTGCGAGTTTTAGATGTAAATTTTTGAATATCTCTCTACCACGATTTGTGCACCTTCTTGGGCAGCAGTAATGATCTCAGCTGGTGTAGACACGCTATTACGAGGAATATACTTTTTGAAAAAAAAGTCATAGGTGGAAATCCGTCAGAGACTACCGACTACTCACTCCGTGAGAAGCCAGGGGGTTCGATCCCAGGCAGGGCCCTCGGATATCACCTGGCTGACCAGGTTGGAATGGGTGGTCCGCGTCATTCACTTTGCGCAAGTGTCGTTGATGGGGGGCGGAAGAGAGGAGTACAACTAAATGTTCGCACTACAGCATGGACTTCCTCTGAGAACAAGCCCGTGAGCGGACGGTGTTCCGGAAAGTTTGCCAGGTGCGGGAATCCAAGTGCATATGGGACAAGTGCAACCGATATCGCGAGGTCCTGCAACTTTATTAGGAGAACGAACCAGCGAGGGAGAACAGAAAAGATTGGTAGAGGGCAAACCAACTCCTGATGATCTTATATGCACGATGAAGACCTAGGACTGCATGCACGTCATGTGATGATGGCTTCCTTTTGACCAGCGGTCGCGTCCGAGTCTCCGTGACGATTCTCTGTCGTCGAGTCTGTCTTTTCTTCCCCCACGGACGTCACATAGCATGCTTGTGATCTCCTCAAGCCCCTCCACAGTGGGCTGGCTCCTGCTAGCTGGGAAAGTCAGCTAAACGAAAACCTGAAACAATCAGTCCTGCAGGTAAAGGGACCCTGTGTCCTCCATGCCCACCCGTGGGTTTCTGGTGTTTCCGAGTGCGGACTGGTGAAACGCTCGAGTTGAACGTCTAACAGTATCTCCTCTGCATTTTAAGAGCGTGCGGTGCGGACTTTGACGGAACAACGTGTGTTATGTTGACTCACTGCGTTATCGCGACTTGAAATTTCTATGTGAATTGGCAAGAATGCCAGTGCAATAAAAAGACGTCTCTCTAGCCCCAGCGCACGTAGACGTTTGGCCCCTACCAAATTAAAGTTTCGAATAGAACCCTGTAACTGCACATACCATAAATATAGCATTGGCAAACGATGATGCTTTGTAGATGAAACAGCATCCAGGCTCCTTTGGTATGTTGTTTCACATCTTCATGGCAGCGTCACACTATCCCTTGCGGTGCAGGTAAAAAGTTTGAAAAACGAATTACGTTAAGGTTCAACATTGACTGAGGGAAGTAGTTGTTCGCAGCAGAAGTCTGCTACAACAAAGCCCATTACTTGGCACCAATATTACTTAGGAAGCTTCTCATCATATATATATTGTTCCTATTCGGGGTTCTTTAGGCTACTGCCCATATGGGAAAAGTTGCTCGCA
The DNA here is from genome assembly GCA_038094635.1 of Tylopilus cervinicoccineus. Taxonomy (NCBI): domain Eukaryota; kingdom Fungi; phylum Basidiomycota; class Agaricomycetes; order Boletales; family Boletaceae; genus Tylopilus; species Tylopilus cervinicoccineus. The sequence continues at coordinate 46,435 of JBBPUK010000053.1, read as the reverse complement.
ACTTGGATCTTCTATCGTCTGATAAAACGTGACCAAGTTGGCCTTGATCGCGGTCTCGAGCTCTGGAGTCGGGTTAGGATATATCTGCGCAGTCAAATTGACCTGTCTCTGATACGCATAGCACAGCTAGAGACGAACGACGTTCAACATAGCACGTCGAACCGGAAAAAAAAAAAGGAGGGACGCACGGTGCCAGGGTCCTCCGGGTTTACCACATAGTTGCCCACACCCTCGTTGCGACCGGGCAAGACGCCAACCAAGTCAAATATCTCGCCGAACACGGTGCTGACTTGGGCAAAGTCGTACGGGGCCTGACGACGGTAGAACCCGTCAGGGTACTGATGGTTCTCAAAGAAACTCCGTGCATTGTCAAGTGTCGCGTTGAGGGTGGTGTTCACCGTCTGATTGCTGACGAAGAAGGCGAGGGGGAAGGTCGTTTCGGCGTAGGCTGTCAGGTAACGTGGGGTATCGAACGAAAAGGTGGGATTGCGTGCGATGGAGTCGTTGATGCGGAGAGCCTTATCCAAGGATGCGGATTCGACAGTGATGAACCCACCCCCTACAAGGTTGGCAGCATATTCGAGCTGTGAGAGGGGTGAGGAGTGTAACAAGGGAGGTAGTTTATACACACCTGTTCGAATAGAGTCTCGTTGAAGCTGTAGTTGTTGCCGAAATAGTAGTCGCCACGAGTGGTACTAGCATCACCTAGAATCGAAAGCCAACATCAGTGATTACCTCGCGATTGCGGGGAAAACCCAAGATACGCAAAATATACCTTCAAAGTTGCCATGGATATTCAGCCCAGGAGTGAGCTCATCGTCTGCAGTCGTGTTTGCACCAATGGACATCAAGTTGGTCAGATGATTCCCGTCAACGATAAATGCCTATTTCCAAACATCGGTCACGAGGATAGACGAAAGACGGAACCTTTAGACGCACCGCATAAGTAACGACCGAGGCCAAGTTCCATCCCATATTGAAACCTTCGAGTTTGGGGTGTGAAGTCTCGAAAGGTGACTCGTTGCCATGATCCACGTACCTTCTTGGACGGCAGTAATGATCTCAGCCGGAGTAGCAACGCCGTTACGAGGCAAATACTTTGGGAATAGAAGCACGTCGGTGGGTGCAACTCTCACAGAAACCATCAATTACTCACTCCGTGAGAAGCCAGGGTGTTCAATCCCGGGCAGGGTCCACGGATGTCACCTGGTTGATCAGGCTGGAATGGGTGATCTGCATCATTTACTAGCTTTGCGGACGTGTCGTTGATAGGAGGCGGGAGGGGTTGTGCACCGGGGGTGCTACTAAATGTTCGTGCTACAGCATGAACTTCCTCTGGGGATAAGCCTGCCAACGAACGGTATTCAGGAAAGTTTGCTAGGTGCGGGAATCCCAGTGCATGTGGGACGAGGGCAACCAGCGTCGCGAGGTTCTGCAACTTCATCTAGAACACAAATGAGTTGGAGGAACAAAAATAAAACCGACAGAGAAGACATACCAAACGCTGGTGATCTTATATGCACGAGAAGAAGTCGGGGCTGCATGTACGTGGCTTAGCTTTGGGTGGCAGCGGAGTCCAAGAGTCTCGGTTCAATGGCACCCGGATAGAATTCCCCGCCTTGAAGCGGTCCACGAGCGGTGCAACTGCGGCGACTTGATCGTATTTCACAGCATACTACTGTGTACCTCATAATAGTCCGAGGCTGGGACGGCACGTTGGCAGAGTGACCAACAAACCTGTAGTTGGCCATTGATCCTGTGCTGACCTATTTTAGTCGAGTTCTTCAATATACTGGAAAACTTGCTGTCTTGTCCATCCGCAGTTGCCGCAGGGAACGAAATGCATTCTCGAGTCATTCAATGACTTGGAAATCAAAGCGTGGTCGGCGGATAGCCTGTTTCACCATCGCAACCATGACCTGGCCATGGCAACAGGGTGGCGTTCAGTTACCATGATGCAATTACGATGGCTGAGTTGTTCTGGTACAATCCCACTGCGGCATCTAGATTAGGCGTATATTAGTACTGAGCCTCAACAAGCTCACAATGTAGTTCAATTTACGTACCAATCAATACAGTAAATATTCCGAGTCGTATATTCTCTCTCGGAACCTCGAACCCCTAAGGTCATTACTGCAAAAGGAAGAGTATACACTTGCCAACTAGGAGGCGAGCAAAACCAATTCGCTGCCACGTAACCAGGTGTTGGGCTTGCATTTCATAAGCAAAGGCCATGTGTGCATCGCTATATCGGACGTTATTCAACTGCAGTGATGCAGATATCACAATCACAATCACCAACCGTTGTTCAGTTCAGAGATAGCCTATGAACAGGCAAACGTCGACGGACCCACTGGTAAACCATGCATGCGCAACGATGGACTAAATTGCAGCCCCCGAAATGGGATGGTCATACATGGCCTGCCCGAATGGAGGGCCAAATTGGAACAAGATCAGGGCAATGAAGTACGAGCCTCAGCTGTCAGGTTCCTCTACCGCAGGGTCCGTACATTGAGGAACGTGCGTCCCTGGCAGGAACAACTACTGCCAACTGATATCACAACAAGGCTAGACCATTAAGTAAAAGAACACGTCCGTACAATTTGTCACCGTGCATCTATGCTTTTGTAGACATCTTTCTCGACAGGCTCCTCATACGCTCCGCATTGAGTTTTCTGCGCGCGATATCACTTTCGACGGTCTGGCTGTTTCTCAAGACACCCGCATTAGCCCTGGGTGCGACAGTGTAGTTGCCGAGCTCTCTGTGCGGAATCATGACGGCATTCTTTCTGATTCTGTTCTTCTCGCCCTCCTTTGCACGCGCGAGGATGGCATTGAGCCGCTCATTGGCACGTTCAGTCGCGTCGTCTTCTGCAGTGGGGATCACACGGTCGCGATACGAAGCGCTACGTTTGATGATAGGACGAGACCAGGTGCAGACGAGATCGTTGGCGATGCGGTGTATCTCGGGGTGGACACGTTTGCATTTAGTGTAAAAGAGGACGATACGGCCAAGTCCCGACTCTTTGAGGACGGCGCTGTCAATAAACTCCATCTTTTTGAGGATTGGGAAGAAGTCGCGCTGGATGTTCAAGGCAGGCAGAGAACGGTCTGGGAGAGGCTCGAGCCACCTGCGGACACCCTCGAGAAGGTTGTTGTCTATAATGGACTGGGAGAGGGATTGCCTATGGGAGATATGATTAGCGGCCAGACATGAGAGCGGATATTGGGTGAGACGTACTTGCGGAGGACCTCGAGGACTTGGGGAAGGAGTCTGAGCTTGTTCGTTGCGGGCAGCTTGTCGCGGTTGGCCTGTTCGTCGTCGGCCGCGGCGCCGAGCATGGCCTCGCGGAGACGAGAGACCTCTTCATCTGCGAAGCGATCAAGCGAGTCGTCGTCTTTTTTGCGTTTCTTTATCCGGGAGCCCTTTTTTGGCTTCAGAATGGCGTCGAACTGCATGTCGAGGCGGAGCTTGTTCGCTGGGACAGGGGCATGAGAGCGGAACAGCGGAGCAGGGGGAGGACAGACCTTTCTCTGGGGGGAGATCATTGAGGTCCTCCTCGGTGATTTGTTTCCGCTTGCGCTTTTTCGGAGCGTGGCGGGCATCACGGTCGTCCGTGCGGCGGATTACTCTGCGCTTCTGCTTGGGGGGACGCTCCCGCTCCTGCTCATAGGCGTCGCTCGACTCTGCGGACGAGGCGGAGGGCTCCTGCTCTTGGGGGGGGGGCTTGGGGCGCTGGCGGTGCTGGGTCACGTCTTGCGGGGAGGGGGTGAGGTCAGGGTGGGGGTGGGCGGAGAGGACGCACCTTCCTCTTCAGAGGAGAGCTCTGAGCCGTCGCCGAAGATGTCGCGCTCGAGGGTGTGGGCCTGGCTGGGGGTGAGCGAGCGCAGAGGGCGGGTCGCGCAGGACTGACCGGGGCCATCGTGACTGTTGCAAGGCAAGGCAAGACGTGGCAAACAGACACAAAGATGGACCAAGTCTAGCGCGCAGCCGAGCCTAGTTCTGTTTTTCATTTATGTACAGAGCTGGTGAGGAATGTCGCCGTTCCTCGCCATGGATCCCTTCCCCCCCGACAGGACCCCCTCCCTCACCCACTCGGATGCCTCCGCCTCCTCCTCCGACCCCCCGTCCCTCCTCATCGACGACAGACCCCTCCCCGCCTTGCCCAGCGACGCCAGAAAGCCCCCCTCGACGATACCCTTCCCCGGTTTTCCAACGCAGCCGAGT
>JBBPUK010000053.1:12138-42108 GCA_038094635.1 Tylopilus cervinicoccineus | reverse complement strand
TCCCCCCCTCCCAGGCCCGCTCCACCCAAGGTCAGGTCCAGGGCCTGGCGCAACATGCACCGGCACGTCGTGCTGGCACTGCGACAGCCCCGGCTCCTTGCCCGACTCCTCCGCGTCACCAGCTGGGGCGATCTCCACGCCCTCTTTGCCACCTGCGCAGGCATCAGGCATCTCTGGGACTCCCGCGACATCAGAGATGTCATCCTCTCCCACTACCTCCCATGCTACCGCACCGCACTCCGCTACCGGGATCTCTCCGCTCTCCAGGACGTCGATGTCTCCCTCCACGAACTCCACCTCCTCTGTTCGTCTTCTCCCGCTCTCTCTCTGCGTGCACATTGACCATCGTCCCTTGCAGTACTCTCACAACGGGTCCCGCTCCACCAATATCCTATGCACGCGCTGGCCAGCCTCTCCAGATCCCCCGCCCGCGACGCCCCCACCGCGATAATGACCTCTCGACTCGCCGTCTTTGCCAGCATACACTCTCGTTTTGTGCTCCTCCTCCAGTCTCTCGTTCACAGCTCCCCCCTCCCCTTGCCTGTCGATTTTGATCTTCCTCGGCAGCCTTCTCGCTTCCTGTCACCATCTGCACCCGGCTCCCCGCCTCGTGTCCTCCGTGAGCTCACTTTCCCTGCACCGCTCTCTTGCATGTCCGAGCTGTCCGACGCCCTGCCTTCCGACACTGGCTCTCACACGTCCTCAGACCACCAACGCGCACCCACCACCCCACGTTCCCGCGTCAACGCCTCTAGCCCCTTATCACGAGCCGATCCCACCGCCCAACCCCTGATCAAGGCACGCAAGAGGAAGCTTTCCATTTTCAGCTCGCGTTCCCTCCCTCCTCCTCCCACGGAGCCGCGTTCACTCAGATACTATGAAGCTTCGTGGAGGCGGAGGAGTGCGGCGCGAAGCGCGACCCCCAATGTCCCGCCAGCCCCCTCTTTCTCCGACGTCTGGTCCGCATCCTATTCCGAAGAAGACATCTCTCGTCCCTTCGCAAGGTCCCACAAGCGCAGGGCGTCGGCTGATGTTTCCTCTGCGTCCTCGATCAGCGGTAGCTCGTCTGCTCCCTCGATCCGAAAAGCCCAACACAGCCCAAGCATGCCCATCTCTCCCCATGACCTCTCGTTTGCTACTTTCAGGACCCGTGCTCCTGTCCTTCGCGTCTTCGTCCCCTGCAACGTTCTCTCTCCCGACGCTATTGCAGCTTGTGAGGCTCAGCTTCACAACGGGGGTCTCTGGCAGTATCTCTCCGCCGGGGACATCGTTTGTAACTTTGGTTATATCCCCTCGACTCCTGACTGCACACAATCTCAACTAGACCTTCTCCCCGAAGAACGCGCTACGTCCCGGAATACCTGGCTCATCTTCGATGGCAATGCCCTCACTCCTTTTGTGCCCCCAGCTCCACCGCCACTCCCAGATCCACTTAGCCTTCCATCGCCCTTTTATTATACCCACCTCATGCCTTCCAACATGAACCCTTCCTTCACATTTGCCCCACCGGGTGGTGGTAATACCCCTGAGACTTCGCTTGTGAACACCGCAACACGCGTTCCCAGTCCCCACTCCCCCGGTGGATGGGCAATGGTAAAAAAATACATGTGGATAGCACGCGCCCGTGTCGGCATGGGCTTTATGGATGTTGACGATGGACTCGGCGACGGCTGGCGCGGTGAATGGGTCCTTGAGGCAGAGGGGACACAGGAAGGCAGACAAACTCTGATCGATTGTATATCCGGACTTGCCGGCGAGATATTCGAATGGGAGCTCGTGCGAGAAAAGAGCGGTGGGGGTCGCATCTGGCTTCGGTAAACAGTCACCTTGTCTCACCGGCTGTATCCGCTCACTTCTATGTGTCTTTGCCCACAGACTCGTTAGGCCTATGGTTCCACCAAAGGACAATTCAGTGAACATTCATTTGATTCGCTCTTGTTTATCATAGGACGGTTTACAACTAGATTACACATTCTACGCGCAACATTTGACAACTTGAACATTTGACAGTACTTTTGCACAACGGACGCTGCACTTCTAACTGTACGTATTGTAACGATCCACTCCCACACTCATCTTTTTCCACGTTATTGCTCAATGTTGTTGTGGACAAGCTTTCACCCTTTTTGTACCGAGGACAGCCTGCTTTTTATCACTCAGGCGAACAAACTGATCCATCCTGGCGCAATATTATGCATACTTATCTGACACTGCCTATGGATGACCGACGGCTGTACTACATCAGGTGAGCTTGACTATACTGGTGTCTACAAACTGTTCCAATTCGAGTTCTCCCTGAGGGCCTGTAACTACTCCTGCCTTTTGAAGGACGCTACGTGGGAATGATGACAGTACGCCGCCGCCACTACATCAAGCCAAGCAGGTACTCACGCGAGGGTGTCTCTAATGACGTGCGCCGGAATTTCCGCGCAGTCGTCTGGATATGCAACAGCCTGTAGCCATGCCTACACCGCAATGGATTAACAGTCACGATCTGGTCACAACTGCTTGATGACGCGAAACGGACGCCACCTTGACGTCCCCCTTCGGATACCCAAACATCTGCTGGATGAACGCCGCGCTTGGGCCTGCGCGTTGCTCGGCGGAAGCGAACCTCCGGACATAGCCCGAAAGCCCGTCCAGAAACGTGCGCACGTCGTCAGGTGCTGCGCGCGTGGGATGTGCTGCGATGAGCCATGACGGCCACGGTGTCGGAACTTGCCCGATCTAGTCAAAAAGCACAAGGACCCAGGGATCAGCCGTATCTTTTCATGCACGCGGCATCGAAACCCGCGTGGGCGGTGTGGGTTGGACGTACAAAACGACACTCGCCGGCGTCGGCAAATGGTTTGGTGGTGAACCATTCCCACATGAACGCACTAGTCGACCCGTCGTTGACGGAATCAATCAGACCACGGATGTCATTGTTGACTGTAGAGAACCTGTCGTGGGTAAAGTATACACAGGAATGGCCTGTTTTTGACGTACCTTTGAATTTGAGATTGTCGGTGGGCCAGCCTTGCTGTAGAGCCATCACGTATGCCATGGTTTGACTCCCGCTGACATTTTGGGGAGATTTCGATTTAGTGGGCCGCAGGCACGAGGGCTCAGGACGAGGTACGATAAAGATGGGGGCGCGAGATCTTTACCTGCCATTCCTTGAGATTCCGAACGTCGAGCCTTGAAGATCAGAGATCTGATTGTACGGGGAGTCCTTGGCTCCTGTGATCACAGCCCTGCAGCGCAGCATGAGGTCTTTTTCGTCCAGTAGCACAGAACGAAACGTGCCATCTCAGTGGGGAGGTGACGTAGCTCCCTACGAGTTTGTACGCCTTGGATCCCTTTGCGATCCCCGCAATCAGTGGGTCCGTCAGGGCGCTGTCGTATCAGAGAGATGTGGCTGCCATCAGTGGCCCAGGGACGCTGTCGCGGAGAGGGTGAAGACGTACATCGCAATGTCAATCTCGTCGTTGGTCAGACGAGAGATCAACTGGCCCGTCCCACCTGCAATGGTTGTCCATCGATAATCATACGCGGAGTGTTGCGATTCGTACTGGGACATTCTAACAGCGTAAAAGTCTTATCTTGGTCGGTAGCCGCAAATTGCAGCAGTGGGGAGCAAAAGTGCTCGCGGACTGCGCATGGACGCTGTGAGCACCAACACTAGAGCCCGTCGCGGGGAACCGATTACCGTATCCCACCCTCAAAGGCATCGGACGTGGTGTAGACGAAGAAGTCCAGACAAACCAGAGCAAACTCACGAAGCCCCGCAAATAAATTGACCCAATGGAACGCTGGGGCTCCACAAAATTCACGGTCTCGAACGACATGTTTTCAGAAACACATGGGAAACAAGAACGACATTCTTGTCACATGTACTCAGTACTCTGGGAGATCATTGTATCAGAATCATCCATGCTAAGACAAAGTAAAAGAGCCTAGTGGAGATCAGACAAATCGCAACGCGGATATGGCTATCACTCACAACAAAGGATATACAGCAAGAAGGATACGTTGTTGCTCTATCTTCGTACCATCCAAGAAATTTATAGAAGCTGTTTCGTGCCTGAGCAGCGGAAGACATCACAGAAAGAATGGAAACTTACCCCAGATACACCAAGCCCAAGCAGCCAATGCAACCGGTGCGCGTACCCAGATGATACGGACGAAGCAGGATATAAGCGCCGCAATATCCAGCGGTGCTATACAATACCCAAGAACGCATAACCCCTGGAAGAATGAACTCCAAAGTAGTCAATACCAGGTGCATGCTACCAGATTCACATATATATTATATACGTACACTCTACCTCCAAGTAACTAGGGGCGAAAAGATCTGTAAAAGGCAACGCCAGCAGCATTTATTGAACTTACTTTTGCTTGGATAGTCACTACAAGAGATCCCACAGAAACAATCACTACGACAGTCGTAAATACCCCTAAAGCTTGACTGGCTGGTGCCTTCAACGCAGATGAATCGATTCATACGAGAAATGGCCAGGAAACGTGCATACATTTACGCTGAGCATGATACCAAGGGCAAGGCAAAGTAATAAGGGACCCCAAAGGTCCCAATCCCTAGTATGGATTAGCCCCTCTTCTTCAAGCGGCGGTGAGATATACCTTAGGACTTCACGGCCAGTAGCCTTACGGGGATACAGAACTTGAACAAGTTTCGAGTAAATCGAGAGAAGGTCACGCGTCTATATGCCAGCGGTCAGTGCGGTAGCAATAGGGCATGTGTTAACACGAACAATTGTTACAGTAACAGGTTCGTCGAGGGTGTCAACTCCCGTATATCTATACTCGGGTGATCTTCAGCTGAATAGCCAAAACGGGCGAAGGGCACGTACCGTGTTTCAACGCGTACACCACCAACCGTTTGCCTAGCAGGCTTGTGTGGTGCATTCGAGCTTCCAATGTTCCCTGAGATGCCTCCCGCAGGTACACTGGCACTGCTTGTCTGTGCAACGGGATCTTGCGCACGCGCTTTTCCTTTGTCTGTGGCTTGTGGTGATGGTCCTGGGGCGGTGAATCCAGGAATATCCTGTTCGTTCAGATCATCGTCGTCCTCGTCTAACGGACGGTCAGTATACATTGAGTTAGCGCGACGTTGAGCGTGCCTGCTTCGATGAACCTCGACGAGGACGTAAATGGTGCTGTTGTCACTGCAGCCATATGTATGTTGCGGACACGCACGTCGTTAGCAAATGAAGTGCTCGCGTTGCAGCCGTCGGATGTCGCCGTAGTCACGTTCGTATTCCCACGGTCGCCTAAGTCCATATCGGTAAATGACTGACGCGTCGATACCTTGACCACTCTGACACATAAAGATGGTATGTACTCACCTTCTCTGGCGTCCTACATGCACTGACATTGCTTGCAGGGCAACGCGCCTTCGGGAATACCGCCCGCACATAGCCAGGGTCAGGGTCAGGGCCAAGACAAGGAAAAGAAAGACGAGCAGCAGAATAAATGGGAGCCGCCTCTTCCAACGCGAGTTGGAAAGAAGAAGAGGCGCGGCCCCTCAGCAGCGTCCAAGCTACCTCCCATATATCCTAGCACACGGTGTCGTCTGCGTCTCCTCAAGATGGAGCGTATCAAGGACTATCTTATCCTCGAGGAAGAATTCATCCAGAACCAAGAACGTTTGAAACCGGAATCCTCTCGAGAGGAGAAGAACCAAGACGAGAGATCTAAAGTAGATGATTTGCGCGGCACTCCGATGGCAGTGGGGACACTGGAGGAGATCATCGACGACGACCATGCCATCATCAGCACCGCGTCCGGACCAGAGTCTTACGTGCCAATAATGAGTTTTGTAGACAAGGACCGTATCGAGCCCGGATGCTCAGTACTATTGCATCACAAGAACCAAGCAGTCGTCGGTGTTCTGGAAGATGACACGGATCCCCTGGTCAGCGTTATGAAGCTCGAAAAAGCACCAACAGAGAGTTATGCGGATATTGGTGGTCTCGAGCAGCAAATACAAGAGATCAAGGTAACCATGACGAACGGCGTTGTCGGGTTGCTTGCTAAATCCTCCATAGGAATCTGTTGAACTTCCGCTTACGCATCCGGAACTCTATGAGGAAATGGGCATCAAACCACCCAAAGGTGTCATCCTTTATGGTGTTCCCGGTACAGGAAAGACACTTTTGGCCAAGGCTGTCGCAAATCAGACATCCGCTACTTTCTTACGTGTTGTCGGTTCTGAACTTATTCAGAAATATCTCGGTGATGGACCAAAGCTTGTGCGAGAACTGTTCCGAGTGGCGGAGGAACATGCCCCAAGCATCGTGTTCATTGATGAAATTGACGCAGTGGGTACGAAGCGGTATGTAAGATCTGTGTAGCTCTTTATTTGTATTAACCAATATTCTCTTAGATATGATTCAACTTCGGGAGGAGAGCGCGAAATTCAGCGAACGATGTTGGAACTACTTAATCAGCTTGATGGATTCGATACGCGCGGTGATGTCAAAGTCATCATGGCTACCAACAGGATCGAAACACTTGATCCGGCTCTCATTCGCCCTGGTCGGATCGACCGAAAGATCGAGTTCCCTCTACCAGATGTGAAGACAAAGCGACACATATTCCGGTATGTCATATCTACCATTTTTGCTTGACTATTCATCTGGTCTGCTAGATTACACACAGCACGAATGAGCTTGAGTGATGATGTCGACTTGGAGGAGTTTGTTATGGCAAAAGATGATCTCTCAGGTGCCGATATCAAAGCAGTCTGTACGGAAGCAGGCTTGCTTGCGTTGAGAGAACGCCGAATGCGTGTGACGAAAGCCGATTTTACTACGGCAAGGGAGAAGGTCAGTCGCGTATGTAGACATGCGGTGAGTGAACTAATTGTGTTTTGCAGGTACTATACAGAAAGAACGAGGGTACTCCGGAAGGACTCTACTTGTAGACGTATGGTCCCGTTCTCCCCGAGGACTACAGTCATTTTCCCTGCCACATACAATCTGCTGGGGTCATCCGAGGAGGTTGAATTATCTGTGAAACGAACCCGAAACCGGAATTTTGGAGTGATAAGTTTTTACTCCACCTTTAGAACTTGTCTGCGCCAACCCAGATCTGAGAGCTCATGGACTTGCTGCTTGCAGTCCATTCATCTATTATTTCCGTACCAATGCATCACCCAACTTCAAGGAGACTACACGTGCTCATATTATATTACGCAGAATTTTTTTACTGACCGATCCAGCGCTCCAGGTTCAACCAAGCGAATCTTCAGACACACTTCTCATGGTAGCGTGTTCCCCAGTTTACAATAATGATATTCTGGGAACCAGGCGATAAGTACAGTGAACGACCTCCTCGAGGCTTTACCGATTCTTCCGATGAAACTGCGGAATGGACCGGAGAATCTATCCATCAATTGGAGTATGTAATTGTATCTTCCTTGGTTTTCGATCCAACCAGCCACCCGAGTGGAGTAAGAACGGAGTGACTTTCCGCTACCACCTCTGCATTTCACTATATTTCAGGTGGTGTAGCATCGTTTGTCGCATCAACGACTTCCTCTGCGCTGACTGCTAACCTCGGGTAGGTACAATACCCTACAGCAACAGATACCACGAGCTTTAGAGGCATTCGCTATGCGACACCTCCTGTCGGCTAGTTACCGTCCCAAAAGTACTATCTAAGTATCAAAATCCATGTCCACTTGACTCGCAGGGAACCTTTACTTTGCTGTGCTTCCAAGTGGAACAAGTATTCAACCAGCGACCGCGGAGTTGGATACGTGCTATCATGTCGAACAAGACAACAGTGAACCGGGCCTGGGTCTATGTAGCCCTACATAGTAGGTCCATTCTCAGTGGCACCCAAGAATCTGCGGAGTGGCCGTGGTTGTTACGCAGTGCCGGCTTAGCCTTTGGATACGCGTGAGATCGTGACGTACCTCTGAAGTCTGACCGCGTTGAATAGAGCTCCTCGCGGGAAATGAAGGACGTGCGTATGCCATGTATCAGATTCATCCTCGCGTTCACTCAAGGTTGCTTTTCGGATCGCGACACTCGATGGAAATTACCTCGTCGGCCAAATGGAAATGTTTGCAACCACACCGGAGCACACGTACGGGCCTGCTGCATGTCAGCATTTGTTCACTGTCTATTCAGCGGATATGGTCGAGGTGGATCGATTTCAGGTGACAACGGAATCAAGCCTTCGTTTCACCTCCCGTCTTGTCTGAAGGTCCTGCGCTCATCCATATCGACACGCTAGATATTGTGGCGTGTTGCACGATTTGGGTGTGTGCTTGGGTTGTGGTATTGACCCGACCGTCTTGGATGTTGTAACACTCGGTGATCTCCTAGAAAATGCAAGTAAACACACAGTTTGAGACGTGAACGTGGTTGAGATCGTCACTGGGATTCAGCGCCACCGTCGCCACGTGCGCGTTATTGTAGTACGCGTCTGTGGCGTCGCGTCCAGTCTCTTCCATCTTCTCAACCTGTTCGGTATGGAGACGGAAAGCACTTCGCCCTGTTCAGTATCAAGCCTACCGCGTCGGTCTCTCACCCTCTCAATCCTCGACCTCTATTTTGACCGAGTAGTCCCGCTTGAGAGCTACCTGCATGAGATCCTCAAACCATCTTCCGATCCTCCCAACTCGGAGTTACCTCCTATTCTTACTGGAGGTGAACCACAATCATTCTGCGACTTGTTGAAGACGTCCTACATCGGTGTCAAGACAGATGCCTCGCAGCGTCCATCCTTTGTAGTCACTCCGCCATTGATGTATATGCGAGACGTGAGTTCAACTTCGCGTGTAGACGTAATGCTATTTTTTGAGCAGCGATACTTTCCAATTAGATCATACAGAAGGCTCATGAGCGATTGTTTCTGGCCTCGAGGGCAAGGCCTAATAACATCATTGCGTTTGGATACCAGCGCGTGAGTTGCTTTACATTTTTCCATCCGGTATTTCATGGTCGTGCGTGTAGGCTCCGGATAATGAACGACCATATACATCGACCTACGGAATATACAACCGCTTCATCAACACGATTGTCACAGCGTTGCACGGGCCAGAGTGGGAACTCATGCTGCAGAGGTAATAAATTTGGATGAAAGACCAGACAAAAATTGAGGGTATCCTCAGAATTGGCGCCGACGCGATGCTACATTTGCTTTTGAAGACATCACTCTTCATATCCTTGCCTAACGGATGTCTATGTCAACTCACGGGAGAACCACTAGTATTTGCCTCACTCCCACCGGGGGGTGGGTTCCTTGGTGGTGGACCACTTCGCCCGGCACAAAAGCGGAAACGGGAAATCCCACAGCAGCTACAACCACGGAAACGCCCTAGATTGATCAGGACGACAGCGAATTCCCGTGAACGATCTCTCAATCCCCCGACGAAAAGAGTTTGTAGTCAGTCGATCCAGGGGTGGAGTGGTTCCAGTATAAATCTTAATCATTCTACTCATGACGAAAAGACGTACCGCTGCAGATATAAACTTTGTGCGAACGCGTATATTCTACGGCAGGCCATCGCGAGACCCGGACGCCTTTAGGATTGTTGTCGGATTACCCTACCATCGTGAGCATGTTGTTTTTATTGAAAATTTCACACCCAATACCCCTTAGATGTTTTAAATCGTTTGAGTCCTTCGTACTTCAAGAAGCCTCGTATCGATCCTGCTACATATCAGGATCCCGATCCTCGAGCTCTCGCGAAAGATGCGCGTCATCTCAGTAAATACATCTTCCCTTCACAGTACGGCTTGTCCAATATTTTCATGCTGGCCACAAACCGGCCACAAACCTACCAGCAACCGGATTTTTCTGACAGGGAACGTGACATCAAGGTGAGGGTTTCTCGTATGTTCTAGCGTGAATTTAACATATGTTGCAGGTCCTTGGAACCTGTAAAACGCCTAAGCGTCTCAAAGAAGTTCTGTCGTTGACTGAAAAGATGATTTGGAGGCATGGAAAGTGCGGCTACAAACCACTGCGTGACAAGGTCTGCCCTTCGAAGGTATACTGCTGACTGTCCAGTGGCTTCGAGGTCATAATTACCAATATTACATAGATCGTTAACACTGACAACCAGACCATGGATAGTAGTATTATTTTGGTGCGTACTGATTACGTTGAAACAGGTAGTCTCTGATAGAAACAGGAAATGGTTTCTGAGCACTCTCTTCGGTTGGAATCTCAGCCTGTGAGATACGATGGTAATGTGTCCATAGACTCAAGCGGAAACTCCATTCTCCCTCAGGGTCTTTCTCAAGCCAAGAAGCACGGTATACATAAACCTCGGTTTATCGAGTTCACGTGTAGCTATGTAGAAGTATGTGCAGGATGACCGTCTTGGAAGAGGAACTTATAGTCTTTGCAGGTTTTCCGTTACGTCATGCTCGTAACGAAGACTGTCATCCCAAAGCAATTCTGGGGATCTCAGAAGAACTTTAAGTTGGTACAGAACTGTATGTTCCCCGATCCCTTTCAACCCTTTGACCTACAATGCACCACAGATGTCAAGGAGTTCATTGTGGCCCGGCGATTTGAAACGATATCTCTCCATGGCGTCCTTCAGGGATTCAGCGTCACTGAATGTGATTGGATGATCCTTCCGGGAGTACCTGGGCGTTGCCATGGACGAGTACCTGTGACAGACTCTCTGAAGCGCCGAGAGTTGTTGGAGGAATTCATGTTTTGGTATTTTGATTCTTTTGTCATCCCGCTGATCAAGGTACGCGAGCATTAGATGTTTCTGAGGAGAGGACTCACAATCACATTTCACAGACAACGTTCTATGTTACCGATTCCTCTGCATTCCGCAACCAGGTCCTGTATTTCAGACAAGACGATTGGGAGACCCTCTGTGCACCTTTGATAGATCAGCTCAGCGAGAGAACCTTTAAAGAAATAGAGAAGGTTGTTGATCCGATTTGCTCTGCAATTAATTGACACTTTTTTCCACAGCAAGAGGCTGAAGAAATTCTCCGACAACGCAGACTTGGGTTCTCATTTGTTCGCCTCCTCCCGAAGGAAACAGGTGTCCGTCCAATAGTTAACTTGAGACGTAGAATGCCCCAAAATAAAGTGAGACATAAAAACATCTCTCCTATGTGAGACTGATCGATATTCGCAGTGCTTGAATTTCGGTCGCGTACAGTCCATCAATCAAATTCTTCAGACGACTTTCCAGATATTGACTTATGAGAAGGTAAACGTTTGCAATAAAGTGACTGAGAATTTACAGTTATCTCATTTTCGTCCACAGCAACGTCAACCAGACCTCCTCGGAACCTCCGTATTCGGACCGAACGAAATATATGCACGCTTCAAGACGTACAAGATGAGACTGCTAAAAGATCACCCCTCGGGAATACTGTGGGTAATTCGTTCAGAATGCGATACTGGTATTGAAGGAAGCAGGCCAAAGTTATACTTTGTGAAGGTCGATGTCGAGGCGTGTTTCGATAGCATTGAACAATCCACTCTGTTGAAGATCCTGAAGAAACTCATATCCGAGGTAGCTCATCAAGTTGCTCGATTGTAGCCAGGACTCACGATGCCTAAAGGATACATACCTTATTCAGAGGTATGGTCAGATAATACCAGTCGCTGGCAAGGCCAAACGGTCATATATTCAGAAAGCGTACCCAGGAGGTCATTCGAACTGCTTGACGTCAGCTGTTCCAACCTGACCTCGTTGTTGATGTAGATGAGCATCCCGATTTCGTAGCTTATGCTCGTGACTTGGCCAACGCATTGCGGGATACAATTTTTGTCGACCAGGTATCTGCTATCACGTCCTTTTTGATGCGGAATCTATTTCTCACTACGAATTTCTCAAGGTAAATTACAAGTTGGAGAGCAGGAGGATAGCGATGCAGCTGCTTGAAGAGCACATTAATGAGAATATCGTCAAGGTGACCTCAAAAGGCTGGGGCCAATTCATCTCTAATTAAGTGGCATTAGATCGGCCAACGGTATTATCGCCAGGTAGTGGGCATTCCACAGGGGTCCGTGCTCTCTGCGTTGTTGTGTTCATACTGTTACGGAGATCTGGAGACAAGAAAGCTGAGTGAATTTAGCTCCTCGAGTGATGCACAAAATGTAAGATACACTCCCACTGCTTTCTTTCCGTTGATTTATGACTTGTCGTTTAGCTGCTTCTCAGATTGATGGACGACTATCTCTTCGTGACTACCTGCCCGCGAAAGGCGACGTCCTTTTTGAACGTGATGATCGCAGGTCACCCAGAATATGGTTGCAGGATATCGCAAGAGAAGACACTGGCCAACTTTGATTATGATGTGCAAATTATGAATGTCATCCCCCCAGGACAAAGATGTATTCCATTCAAAGTCTTGTCAGAAAACCCACTAACCGAGTCGCTTTCAGTCTTCCCTTGGTGTGGTCTATTAATTGACATGACTGACCTCTCGATCTTTGCGGACTACACTCGATACAGTGGCACAGGTAGGTATTCTTCATCGCTTGGAATCGGACCAATGAAAACCATCGACACAGCCCTCAGAGATTCACTGACGGTGGATAAAGGTCGCAATCCCGGTGTTCATTTTGTCCATAAAATGTTGCGGTTCGTCTCAGTCCACTCTGAGCATGACCAGATGTTGAAAGGCTCCCAAGACTGGCTAAATCAAGGAACCATATTATCTACAACGACACCAGTCTGAATAGCATCCACACCGTGCATTCGAACATATACAGAAACTTCCTCATTACTGCTGCGAAGATGCATTACTACATCGAAAGTTGGGGCATGGACGTTTCAAAGAACGCAAAGTTCCTGCACAGTATGTTGGAACGACACTCTCCTAAAGCTACCCGAGGTTTTAATTGATTTCGATAAGATACCATTCGCCAGATGATTCAATACACATACGCAGTAATTATACAAAATTCGAGGAATAAAATTTCTCGGGCAAATGGGGGAAAATGCGATATTGACAAGGCAGATACTATTTGGTCAGTCCTACTTGTCACATTTGCTCGCCGTTGCTCAAGCTGTGCTTACTAGGTTGGGCAAACACGCGTTCCATGCAGTGCTGAGGAGGTTCGAGCTTTACAGTTCATCGTTGCTGAAGCTATTAGCTTTTGAACTCGCCCTTCCAAGGAACCGCAGAATATGGCATCGATTGAAGAGAGTTGTCAAAGAAGGTTCCTCTGTTATGGTATCTATAGGACTGTGATTCGCTGCATGGACACTCTTCCTCGAGTTTCGGTATCGCCTTCTCGAATGTTCACATATTGTAACGTGTCGGCTATGTCTTAGGTTCCGTCTTCGTTGGCTGGGGCCGGCCGTCCTCGTTCAAACCTATGACGAGCATCAGTTAAACTCCCATTTTGAGCACAAGTCATTGCATCGAGTGTCGGGTGGGCCAACAATTACGGACTTTAGCCATCAAGACTAAATTGGAACTATTTAATTCTAAGAACCTGGCAACATCGGCGATGGAGCCGTTCTTCGATGCTATGGCATAGCATGCAAAGGTTCTGGTAATAATTGGGCGAAGTCGAACAGGACCGTCCTCTCCTGCTTGTCGATGCCAAATTTGCTGATGTCCATGTTGGGTTGAGTGAAGACCACTGTCGACGATAATCCGTTCCGGCCTCTCAACCAGGCCTGAAAGCAGCTTGCAACCCTAGTCAGAATACATGTTACCGGATAGTGAATACTCGAAAGAAAGATGAACTACGACGTGCTTGATCCGTAGTATAAGACTCGAAGACCCTGATGCTCGTGAAACGCAGCAGCGCTTCATGGTTCTTGAAGAACCTATGACGGAAGGGACGGGCCCCTGTCATCGCATCTGGAACCTTGGAAAGTCAGTGGAGACCTCGTCACTAGGAATATGTTCACTTGGCAAGTAGTGCGTAACCCTCGTTGAGCATGGCATAGGCCGCGTCTCGGATGTCAACTGTCCCGCCAATGGATGTAGGGGGAGTTACTCGGACAAGGACATTCTACCAGAGCCGCTGGGCGTTGGCACACGTTTTGGCACTGCCTGGCTGGCATTCCCGCGTACACGCGAAAAGCCTCGAGGTGCAGGGCGTTGCGCAATGCTCATATAGCCAACTCCTCCTCGGTCCGGTCATTGCCACAGGCTCTCTCTCTTCTTCGCTTTCGAGTGGATCGTCCCCGCACTCTGTCGGCCAGCCATGGCTCGTCCAGCGACTGCCGCCTTCGTCGCCCTTTCGTTGCTAGTTCTCTCGCTCGCCTACTTTGCCCAGTCCTACGTCTCACCGCTGGGACCAGCACCACACCTCGGTGTTGGTCTCCGGCTCTCTGTTATTCTTTCGACCCTCGTCAATCACGTTACCCCCTTTGCAACACAGCAAATCCCCTTGTCGGCTCAACAACCAGTGCAGAAAGTCGACGTTGACGACACGGAAGTTACCATCAACCAACCACGGCCCCGTTTCACTCGGCGAATTATTGCTGTCGGCGACATCCACGGCGACCTTGAAAATGCCGGCCGCGTGCTCCAAATGGCCGGTGTCGTAGATGAGGATGGGAACTGGAGCGGAAACGTCGACGTTTTCGTTCAGACGGGTGATATCATAGACAGGTCGGTCGGTGCTTTCGGTCTCTGTTTCCTCCCAGCTGACAGTCTGATTAGAGGTGACGACACCATCGAGCTTTTCCAATGGATGGAAGATCTCAGAGAACAAGCGCACGGTGTGGGAGGTGAGGTGGTCAGCCTTCTAGGAAACCACGAGTGGATGAACGTTATTGGTGCGTTGCCGACTGCGTGGATCTGGCCATGGTGCTGACGAGTGCTTTTCAGGTGATTGGAGGTAATTGTCTCAAAGCTTGTGTACACCGCGTGACGAACATACCACCCGCAGATATGTCTACCCCTCCGAAATCGAGACGTTCGGCTCCATCAGCGCGCGACAAAAAGCCGTTACGGTTGGATGGCTTGGAACCACCTGGGCATCCAACTATACGACAGCCGCGCGCCTTCCCCTGCACAGTCTTCTCGGACCTCCCAACACCGACTATCCGCCTGCGAAAGGCAGCGTGTATGCGCGTGCAAATGCAGGGCCTCTCTCGCATGCAGCATTCTCTTTCGTGCACGGGGGGCTAGCGCCAACATACCCGAACCTTGCACCATTCCCGAGTGCAATTAATAACATCTCTGCATCGCTTCTTCGTAAACTAAGGTCTCGCTCACCGCAGCCTCCCCCTCACCCACCCCACGCATACCCGGGATTACCCATAGGTACTACGCGCGAGGAGGCGCGTCTTTACGGCAGCGACGGTCCTCTGTGGTACCGCGGATGGGCAGAGGAAGAAGAGTCCAAGATATGTGAGAACGTGGACGACGTTTTGCAAAAGACTGGCACGCGTCGCATGGTCATGGGACATACGCCTCACTTGCAAAGCATCGTGGCGCGCTGTGGAGGCAAAGTGCTCATTATCGACACGGGTTCGTTCTGTCGGCCGCCTGGAAGAAGCTGATGTGACCGTTGTTATGCAGGCATCTCGCATGCGTATGGAGGGGCGCTTTCTGCCTTGTCCATAGAATATACCCTAGAGCCTGTCAAGGGCGGAGGATGGAAAGAGCAGGAAGTAGTCAAGGCGTTGTACGCCGAGCAGGAGGACGAGCTGCTCGTGACGGCCGTCCGCGAGTTGGACGGAGACTTGTGGTAGACACGCTAGGGGTTTAGACTCGGACAATGACGTCGTCGGTCCAGACTGCTATTTAACATGCGCTCGTCTTGTCTTCTCCGTCCTCGTCCGCTCTCTGTTCCATGTCTGTTACACCCACGCCTTCGGTATCTAGTGGCCAAACTTGCTATTACGACGCGCTCGTCATGCAGTTCGCTGGTTGTGCAGAAGGCGGCAACGAAGAAGCACCAGGAGGCAGTTCCATCGAGCCCCGTCCCGCAGGTGAGTGTCGACGCGGAAGCCTTGTCGCCTGCTCGCGTACCACCTCACTATGCAGCCCCCGGGAGCGCGAGTGGCTCCAATCAACCCGCCCACGCGACAGAGACAGGGTCCCCTGCCAAGCATCCCGACGACGAAGCTGGACAAAACACCCCTTCCCTCCGTTCTCTCCCCACCGAACCCGAGGGTCAAGAAAGCATGTCTGGAATGAGGACGACCTTCAAAAGAGCCAGCAGCGCCTTGGCAAGAAAAGGGTCGGTTCGCACCACGAGGAGTACTCACACCACTGGGGCAACTTCTGCGTTTGCGAATGGCGCGCCACTCATGGGACCAGACGTTGATCCCGACGTTGACGAAAGTCTCTTTGAAAGGGGCGACAAAGCCGAACGATCATTGAGTCAACGACAGAAAGATCGCATTGCGAAAGAAGAGAGTAAGTTATCCAACCAAGATGTATGCATAGCGTTGACGTCAACGTTGCAGGAAAGGAGTCCATG
Source organism: Tylopilus cervinicoccineus (assembly GCA_038094635.1). Classification (NCBI taxonomy): domain Eukaryota; kingdom Fungi; phylum Basidiomycota; class Agaricomycetes; order Boletales; family Boletaceae; genus Tylopilus; species Tylopilus cervinicoccineus. Next base: position 25,707 of record JBBPUK010000053.1, on the reverse strand, counting down.
AAGTTTTCGAAGCTTCTAAAGACAGAATCATCCAATGAAAAGGTGGCTCTAGACTCGGCATTGAAGAACCTCTCTGCCCTCCAAAGCCTTCACAAAGCGGCGATTAAGCGAGAAACAAGAGCCGAAGCTTCGCACGCCCGGGCACTCGCCGCAACGCAAAACGCAGAAAGTAAATTCCAGGAGGAAAAGGCCCGTGCAGCCGAAGTGCGCGCTCGCGCAGAAGCACGTTGCATCGAGGAACGCGCACGGTGGGGAGCTAAAGAAGGGGAACTTCATGCACAGCATGAACGATTAGAATCGGCAAGAGAAACTGTGAGAGAGACGGAGGCACGCATCGTTGAATGCGCGCGACAAGTGGAGAGATTGCGCATTGTCAAGGCAACAGACGAGGTCTGTCAACGACCCACGTCACTGAACGAAGCTGACCATTTCTAAAGCGCGAAAGAGAGGCAAAATTAACTGAGCTGGTTGGAGAGAAGTAGGAACGCGTATTGGGAGCATGATTGCGTCGGGAGATCCCATGGCAGTCGATTTTTTGCTTCTTCTTATGGGTCATATTTTTGTATATCGATACTCTACAACTTGAGCCCTATGTTATGATGGCTCTGAGATGAGAGAGTCAGCAAACGAAATTAGGAACCGTAAATGTTGAAGAATCAGATGGCTGTTCTTAGTATTTAGAATGTTTTTCACCAGTGCCGATGGCTCAGGCTTGGGTGATAACTGACATCATCGTGAAGTGATAAGCGTTGGATGACCCACCATAAAGTGAAGGTCGGTAGCGTATAGCGATGTCAGTCGAACGAGTTTACAACATGTCGGGAGGACACAACATGGTGAGGGCGGAGTTTCGGAGTTTCCCCTTGGCGGAGTGGGCGGGCCGAGTCTACCCATCGCTATCACAGATTTACTGCAACCCAATCCTTTTCCCGTACCTTCTCGGTTGTGCCTCGTGAACATATCGTCTCCCCAGGGACGATCAGAACACCCACCTGGGACGTAACAACCCGCCCAGTCCTTTCGCCATTCTATATCATGGTACTGACCTTTTGTATCTACCTCTGCTCGAACCAGTAGCCGGTATCCAGTAACCGCGTTGTCAGCTGCTGTACCCAACCGTTTCAGTTGCTTCTACACGACTATGATATCAACTGGTGGCCGGGACTCGTAGCTTGACCTATCGTCCTATCGTGATTATAATTTGTGCGCAGAGCTAATGCGACCATTTTTCTGGTTATATCTTTGTACAGGCATGGGCGCTCTAGTCTGGGTCCATTGGGCATACTCGTACCGTTTTATTAACGATCCGGATACTTGGACAGATCCGGAATGATCCCACTTTGGCTTGCAGAGCAAATTTTGTCAGTGGTTGCACTAGCATCCTCACGGGTAACCGCTGACTTCAACCGCTATTCAATTATTGCAGCGCTTTACGACCGTCTCCAAATCAACCGTAACCTGCACGCTCGTTGGTCGCTTATCAGCGGTCCACTAATTTGAAAATAAGTTATGCCTGAAACCATGCCTTGGTTATAATTCATGTCTGTGGTCACTGAAAGCGTGTCTAGTGTTTTCCTTGCACTGAAAAACTTGAAACATACATGTACAAAGTGGTGAGAACGTAGGAAACTGCATGTCAAGAAGCGTGATACACGTTTCATGGATCACTGGTCAGTTTCTGAGCACTTTCCGCTGATGTGGGATCAGAACTCCATCATATAATGTCACTCCTTGGCGCGCTCGTGACGAGCATGCGTTGCTTCGCAATTCTCTTGATAGCCATTGGGCTTAGTCTTGCTTCCACGCTTCAATATCGTGGGGCTGACTTTTCATCCTTGCTTCTGTTGGAGTCGACCACCGACATCCAATACACAACATCTTCAAATGCTGCACCCAAGCCATTTGAACAGGTCCTTGATGACTATGGTGTCAACCTTGCCCGCATCCGTATTTTGACCACCGGGCCATACAACTTAACCCAAGGTCTCCGACTCGCCAAAAGGGCCAAAGCTGCTGGCATGGCCCTTTTCCTCGCGCTTTACTATTCCGACACATGTAATGTCCCTCAGATGAATCCCGCCCCTGCAATGTAATGCTAATTCTGTTGAGTACAGGGGCCACCCCTGGACAGCAGAATATCCCCTATGATTGGCCCACCAACCTCGAGGAACTTGTGCCTCGTGTTTACAAGTATGTCTGTAATTCCGTCCTTTGCATTCATGACTATCGGTACAACATTTCCTAGATACACCTACGAACTTTTACAGGCATTCAATGACCAGGGGACTCCCGTTCAATTTATTCAGGTTTGATCACTTGGATGCTAATGCATGTGGTATTATCAACAAGTTGAATGTCTGAACTTAGATCGGGAATGAAATCAATGATGGCCTTCTCTGGCCCGCAGGTCGGATTACAGTCAACGGTTTCAGTGGAGCATCCCAACTTCTGCACGCCGGTGCGCTTGCAGTCCGCGCAGCTTCTCCGTCTGCGAAATCTATCATTCACTTGAGCAATGGATGGTCCCAAGATCTCGTGTCCTGGTTCTACAGCGGAATTTTCACCAGCGAGACCGAAGATGGCCTGGGCGGTGGTTTAACAAAGTCAAACGTGGATGTTCTAGGCTTCTCCTTCTATCCGTACTATGGAACGGATGCCACCTTCGCGGAGTTGACCTCCACAATGGTTCACCTTGTGTCTGTGTACTACAAGGCTCGTGGCATTGCGTCTTGCAGAGTGAACGACTTGTTCTCATCGAGAATTTGCAGGACATCATGATCGTTGAAACCGGCTGGCCCGTAGCGTGTGACATGCTACTCAGCGAACCGACTATCTCCATCGACGTCAAGGGACAGATTTCATGGATCAATGGCATTGTGGCCGTCCTCAACAGCGTGAATCACGAGTACGGTGACAGGGCACTAGGAATCGTGTACTGGGAGCCCGGTTGGATTGGGAACGCACCTCTAGGCTCTCACTGCGCTGTTTGTTCTCTTCCATGTCTGAACCTGGTGCTTGCTGACTGATCTTGTTGACACACCAGGATGTCCTTTTGGTGACCGACGATGGAGTTGCAAGGGAATCTATGACCGTGTTCTCGAGCATGTAATGAGACTTGCTTTCTATCTGTATTCGCCATATGACTGTACTGGCATTATCAGCTGACTGATGGGCCCGAACCGGTAATCACCGGCTTGAGGATATCAAGTGATGCAGCACCTCACAACTGCTGTGACACGCCGTCTGCTCTTCCCCCGACCGCGAATACTTGTTCTTCTCTGTACATACCGACGCCATCCACATCTCTCCACACGAACGCGTCAACGCTTGCAGCCGTTCCATTCAGCTCTGTCAAGACGAACAATGTCGTCGACGACTTTCCATGATCTCAAAGCAGACCTACCTGGTGACAAGAGCTACGATTTCGGCCAGCTCAAGGGCAAGGTCGTCCTCATCGTCAATGTTGCATCGCAATGGTATGTCGATGCGCAGTCCCTTTCCGCGGAACGATCCCATGCGGGAGACGTGTATACACTGACGATGCAACCACAGCGGGTTTACTCCGCAGTACAAAGGTAAGTCGTGTCTCTTACCTCATGGCGATGACCGGGACGGACGGCCTTCGTGTATAGGTCTGCAGGCCCTCTACGACAAATATAAGGACCATGGGTTCGAAATCCTCGGATTCCCCTGCAACCAAGTGAGTGCGAGTCGTCGAAGATGCGTCCTATTTGGCTAACTCGTCGCGTATCTAGTTTGGCGGTCAGGAACCCGGAGACGATGATGCCATCGCGTCGTTCTGTGAGCTCAACCACGGGGTTACCTTTCCTCTCATGAAGAAATCCGACGTCAATGGAGACAACACCAACCCCGTGTATAAATGGCTCAAGAACGAGAAAGCTGGGGTCCTAGGTTTGACTCGGGTCAAGGTCCGTCGCTCGCGTTTCTTGCCGTCATCTGCTCACATGCAAGGGCAACGCTGCAGTGGAATTTCGAAAAGTTCTTGGTCGATCAGAACGGCAATGTTGTGAATCGCTGGGCCTCGACGACGAGTCCTGAAGCAATCGATGCTGCCGTAGAGAAGCTTTTCGACAATTCCAAACTCTGAGTGCGTAGTATCGGGAGAACCTGGCATGTTTTATACTTTGTATTCTTGGTACTCCGAAGTTGACGAATGGATTGCATGATGCATCGTTGTCGATGGACTCTACTAGTTAATATAGAATGGAAGTGTTGATGGTGCAATTCCAACGGCGTTCCATTGTCGGTACGAAGCGTCCTAATAGATACAACAAAGTACATGGCACGAGATGACGATCAATGATCTCTTTTGTTAACGACGAGAGTCAAGAAAGCATTTAGCGATATGCTCTTCACATCAGACGACCTCATTGTCAGCCTCAGTCATTCTCACCCACAATCCACCCTGCGCCGTGTCTCAGACAACTCAAGTGATGGGTGAGATCACAGGGAACTCACATGCGCATACATCGTGAGATGCATCTTTGGGAAAATCTTTTCCGTTGCCTTTCGGCCTCCTGCTTCTGCCCAAATAGGAGGAGGAAGCGTATCAGGAGCTTGTGCATCTGGTGCTAGAGTGATTTCGTTGAATTGTTGCAAGAGCCGGATCAGCATGCAAGACATTTCATTGTACGCAAACTAAAGTTCATCCTGTTCAAAACAGGAGAAAGAGAGGTGTTAGAGTATTCACTTGTTGCCCAAGGCAAATGCGAGGACCGGCATTGAATGGAAGGAAGATGAAAGGTTGTGGTGTGAGGTACTTGTGCAAGCGGTGGTCGAGGAAGCGGTCCGGATCAAATTCTTCAGCTACCATGACAAGTGAGCTGAACGAAATAGAAATCGAAACGAAGACTACTTACCATCTGGACCCCAAAGATCCTTTCGACGATGCATGACGAACACAGAGTACGATACCCTGTCGATGTCAGACATTGTTGTCCTTCGTAAATTGATATCGGCTGGGGACATACGGTGTTTTCGGTGGTACATAATACGGCCTTTCCGATGGATCGCAAGAGGGTAAAACGGTTGCTCTGACGCTCTGACTACCTAGGTTGAGCACCCTGGAAAGGAAATCAATCCTTTCTTACCGAATGTTGAACGGTCTGCAGGAAAAACAAGTGGGTTATACCTCTGATTGGTAGACACAAACACTTACACGGCAGGGAATAGCCTCAGTGTCTCTGGAAAAAAAATTATAAACCTCTTCGCACTAATATGTTGCAAGTATTACCATTGATAACCGCGCGGAGGTACTTCATATCACGGATCGCCTCATATGTTAAGCGGTTTCTGGGCCCAATCTTAGTTGTAATCTCCTCCCTCAGACGAGCAAGTACATGGGGATGTGTTGACAAAAGATAGACAACAAATGTCAGCGTCCCAGCCGTCTCATCATAGGCAATGAACTCATGAGCGAACAAAAACGTGCTGGCACGTAGCTGGCACGTACTGTATCACGACCAGCAATCATGATGTTCAAAATCTCATCCTTCAGGACCGTGGGATCTACGGAGGACGTCAAAGAGGAGGTAGTATAAACAATAAATTCTCACCCACCCGTCGTAAGTCGAACGAGGTGATCAAGAAGCGTGTCCTCATCGGAAGACTTGGAGCCAAACTTCTCATCATGCGAGGCTTCGGTGTTCGCTTTTTCTATCGCGTCCTTTAGAATAGGTTCGATATAGGCGTTCACGACCTTCATCGGCTTCGTAGTTTCATCGCTCAAAAGTTCGAAGAGAGGCCACAACCAACTTCTGCGAACCCGTCGAGACACTATGTATTGTGCCTCCGCAAAAGCACAGGCAAAGTCGTCTGCAACATTGGGCTTGCCAACCGAGTTCCCCACCGAGGTCACATTATAGGGGTAAACGAGGCCAACGGCGAGGCTGTGTGCACATTTCCCAAAGAGAAACTCAGTTGCAGAATCAAGCGTAAAACGCGAAACAGCATCCTAAACACGTTGAATTCTGTGGAGGAACGGAAATAGACGACGTTGGCTGACCTGGAAGTCCACGGGATACCCGGCACGGAGACGAGACTTTATTTGCTCGATCATATACTCAGCATGGCGGTCAAAGATGTTAAAGTGACTGATCCGGTCGTGAGTAAAGAACGGACGAGTCATGGCACGATGAAATCTCCACATGTCGGCTGAAGGTCAAGAATAGGGTCACGAGAGTAAGGGATTGAGTGGTTACTTACCGTCAGAGTTGAAGACACCTGTGCCCAGTACATTGAGCATCTGAGCTTTGAACTTGTCCCCTAGGATGGCAGGTTACGACCTGATCTAAACCCTGCCGTAACGATGATCTACCTTTGACGAAGTTCTCGAAATCGGTCGCCAAAATGGTCTGGACAAACGTTGAGTGGGCGAGCACGTCGGATATCGGTCAGTGCACCTTGATATGATGTGGCTCGCAAGTAAATAAGAGGTCATGAAACAAGACACGAAAGTTAAGGCAGTTTCCCAACTCTTCGACCGCGCCTATCAACCCATCCGCTGTCCGCGAGGGTCAGTGTTTCGTCTAGAATAGGTTTGGATCGCTGACTCGCACCAGGGTATCCGGTTCTCATGGATTCCACCATCTTCTGTATCAAGTCGATGTTTCCAAACGTTGCGCCCGGAACGACGAGCATGGGACGGGCACCCAAGGCAGCCGCCTCGTAATTGCGTGCAAGCAGCTCGAATGTAATCCGCAGGGGAAATGGTGCCATGAGCGCGGCCACTAACCACCAAGTGGATATCTGTAACCCGCAGAGTGACAGGAGACGCCACGATGCGATACCGATGAGACTGTACGCAAACAAGTGACCTGCGTAGTGCACCAACAGGGCTACTCCCGGGGAAACCATGGTTGCTGAGCTGTGTCGCAGACAAAGAGCAGACACGTAGCCACTGCATCCAGTCGGTACGGACTGGCTCAACAGGGCAAGACTGGGGCTGGGCATCGACGAGTCGCATCGGTGTGCGAGCTGCGGGCCGACCCAGTCAGATCTGACCCGGCTCGTGACTTGTGGTAGTTCCCGGAGAGTCACGTGGACTGCACAGGGGGACATTATAAATTTGCTTCCACCACCAGGCGTGCACTGCCCACAACCTCTGCTCCATCCACGACCAGTCCATACGCCCTTTGTCTTCCTCGCGCCCACGATTGATCCTTCAACCAGCCCATCCTCCATCTTCTGTCCCCGCAGACGCGAACACAGAAGACTCAATTTCATGCTTCGACCTCCTCTCAATAAACAGTCGCACAAGTCTCACTCTTGGTTACAGTCCATAAGTACTGTGAGAACGCAAAGTGTCCCTTTAACGACCCCCTCCGTCCTGATGCACTTCCGTTTCAGCCCTAAGCGCTATCGCCCAGTATGGCTAACGCAGGAATTGTCAACATCCGCCGCGACGTCGATGACAAGTTTTACCGCTATCGCATGCCGCTTCTTCTCACTAAAATAGAAGGAAAGGGCAACGGTATCAAAACAGTCATCCCAAACATGTCCGATGTTGCTCGCGCCCTATCTCGTCCCCCCGCCTACATCACCAAATTCTTTGGTTGCGAGCTTGGTGCACAGACTCCATTCGACGAAAAGAATGATCGATATATCGTCAACGGTGCTCATGATGCCGCCAGGCTCCGTGAACTCCTTGATGGTTTCATCGACAAGTTCGTCCTCTGCCGTTCATGCAAAAATCCGGAAACCGACCTCGTCATCCTCAAGACTGGCCGTAACGAGGACATTATCCGTGATTGCAAGGCTTGTGGTGAAAGGACCGGCATAGATATGAGGCACAAGCTCGTCACCTTTATCCTCAAAAACCCTCCCAAGAATCCCAAGAAAGGCAAAAAGGGAAAGGGCGAAGCCAACGGCGCCGCGACCGGGAACGGCAACGGAGTTCATGCCGCCGCACCCACTGCTCTTGGAGAAGGCCAAGATGCGGCCTCAGGTGGAGATAGTGACGACGAGCTGACCAAGAAGATCAAGGCGGAGGCCGCTGACCTTAATACGGAGACTACCCTTGCTGCGAATGAATGGTCCGCAGACACCTCCCCTGAGGCGGTTCAGGCCCGCATGAAAGCATTGGGTGCCCAGATGGGCACCATGTCTATTAGTGGCGGTGGGGATGATGATGGAAGTGAGGAGGATGCCGACAGCCCATACTCTCAATTCGGTCACTGGGTCGAAGAGAACAGAGATGGCGAAGACATTGGCTCAGTGCAGATTTACAAGAAAGCTGAGGAATTGGGTGTCGAAAAGAAGCACAAAACCCTCCTCGTTCTTGTCCAGGCACTCTTCACCCAGAATGTCGTACAGGAGATCACGACCTATAAATCTCTACTGGCGAAGGTACGCTGCACGATTCAATCTTTGACCTCAGCTGACGTCACTCTATAGATGGTGACTTCAGAGAAGCATCAGAAATCTTTGCTTGGAGGTATTGAGCGCTTGGTCGGATTGACATATCCCGAGTTGATCTCCACTGTCCCGAAAATTCTTATGGCATTGTACCAGAATGATATCCTCGAGGAGGACGTCGTCACGCAATGGGGTACTCACGTTAGCAAGAAATACGTGGACAAGGAAACTAGTAAGAAGGTGAGGAAGGCCAGCGAGCCTTTCCTGAAGTGGCTTGAAGAGGCAGAGGACGACTCGGAGGACGACGACTAAGTCTGTTTTGATAGGTTGTCGATCAAATAGGCTACATGATTTGTTGACTCTTATATGATTCAATTCGTTTTACCTGTACTACAGTTTGACCCCTGTTGCGACCTTGCTCCTAACCGCGATGTCCACGGGTTACGACAAACCACCTTTCAAGGCGCCTCGCATTGAAGATTCGAATAAGAGGGTGAGAGTGCTGTTCGGCGGCAAGATGGTCGTCGACACATACCACCCCAAACTAGTGTAGGCCACTGGCCCCTCTCAGTCGAGTATGGTCGCTCAACCTCCCATTCGTTAGCTGGGAGCACCCCTTCTACCCCGTCTACTTTTTCTCTGCGAAAGACTTCACGTCTTCCGCCTCGCTGCGGGGGTCTGACCAAGCCAAGCCTGGAGAAGGCACAAAGATCTATGACCTACAAGTCGGCGACCGGGTCGCCAAAGAAGCCGTGACAGAGTTTACCGGCGAGGGAGATTACAAGGACCTCGCAGGCCTGTTCAAACTCGCGTTCGCATCTGCGGATGCATGGTTCGAAGAGGACGAAAGGATCTACGCGCACCCAAAAGACCCGTACAAGGTGTGCCGTTTTCTGTCTGCCTTAAGCTCGGACTGAGTGTAGATCTGCCACGAAGCGACTAGATGTGCTCCAAACTTCGAGGCATGTCCGTGTCGAGGTGAACGGCGTCGAGGTGGCGAATACACGCAGGGCATGTTTTTTGCACGAGACTGGGCTCCGCAGGAGGACGTACATCCCGATCACGGACACCCAGATGCACCTCTTGACACCTTCGGACACGACTTCCATTTGCCCGTACAAGGTTCGTGTTCCCGATCTGATCGAAAACATGGTACACCTTGATTCACGTCTTGTTAAGGGGTGGGCGAACTACTTTGATGTGCAGTTGCCCAATGGCGAGGTCCACAAGGATATCGTGTGGTACTATCGCACTCCTAGCGCCGAATGTATCAAGATTGCGGGTTTGTTGGCCTTTTATGACGAAAAGGTGACCGTTTGGATCGATGGCGTGAAGCAGAAATAAAGTAACCAACGATTGAACGTGTACTTTAAAGTTGTATTGTAACAGTAGGTCGTACGGCAGGTCACCGAGCTCTTGTGTTATCAGTCAGTGTAGTTCAGGAAACACTATCGTAAGCTGGCGTTCTGATTATCCTGGGGGTGGGTGGAATCCAAGTATACTACAATGCGAATGATAGATAGGGCAATCACAGAACGGACCTTGTCGATACCAACACATCCAGAAACAATCGAGTTCGCTCGGAGAAACGTCACCCGAAACGAGGTGGCATTCGAAACTGATGCCATGAAAAGGAATGCCATCTGCCAAAGAAGGACTCTACCGTCGAGGCCGTGTCAGACTTGCAGCAGCGAGAATTCACCAGACCCACCATTGACAACATCCCACTTGTCTTTGCGTAGCGTTGTAAGAGTACAGCCCACTAAATAAGGTGACTTACAGCTACCCGACAGTTGAGTACGAGATTGTGATGCTTCGTATTTTCTCAGCGTAGTCTGTTCACACATGCGCTTCGACGACTGAAATCAACTTTCTGGAGTCCAGTTTTTTTTCATACACAACCTAGGGAACGCCGAATGAACACGAGGATCAGCGGAATAGTACAGTGCAACACCTCTCATAACCACCTCTGTTGCCTCTGCAAGGGCGACAATCTAATCACTTACTGTGAAGTTGGGGACATTCTGCCCGGATTCGATCGCTGGTATATAAACGTTCAACTATTCGGGTTACCGCTGCTAAACTCTGGAAGGAGTACAAACACACTCACTTCGTACTATTCTCAGGGGTGAGCTGACCGTACCAAAGTAGAGCCTAGTGCTAGTCTGCACGACTGATGTTTGCAGAGGAAGAAAAGCAGTGACAACATTATCTCGACCAAGAAAATATCCGAGAGACGGTGCAGATACCAGCTCGCATACTTGTACTAAGTATGCTTCGGGAATATATCTCTGGTAGAAACTCTCGTGAGTTCTCACGTGAGAATTAGACCGCGCTTCAGGAGACTGGGCAATGGTCGTTGGCCATGGGTAACCATGTCACTAGTGCAGTGCTCTGATTAATGAAGTTGATGCATCTTGGAGATGATGTACAGCAGAGCGGCTGAGTCGACCAAACCTGCAATCCCAGAAAATCAACTTGTTCGGACGGCCCATGCAGACACACTCTTAGTACCATGGTGCTTACCTCGGCAACTATCTGGCTAGTTATAAAGACAGTTGGAGATCTATCAGACAGCCTTGGTTAGCTGGGTCTCTAGTCACCCGCTCGGAGATTGAAAAGCTGTCCCCAATCGCTGGGCCCGTGTTTTGTGACAATCTACTGACAACTCATGTCGCGCCTAGCCAAAGGTAGTGCTCTCACACACCTCAGTGATGCTACTCTGGGGGTCTTCGCGTTGGTCCCAACGTCCGAGATCCTCAGCCACTTGATTCGATTCTTGTCGACATGGAGTGGCACCGAGTTGCGTACGGCCTTTTTCCTTTCGTGATTCCCACTCACAAGCGCATGAACCGCCCAGCAAGCTATTCGCGGTGAGAAACTATGGCTTTGGATCAACCCTCCAGCACTCACAGCCCTCTTTAGCTCATCCAATATACAATGAAGCTTGTTGCTCCGGCTATACTTGCACGCGCGCGACTGCAACATCGACTAGGTCTGCGGAAGGAGCCAACAAGCAGTGTTTCAACGTCATTCGCAAGCTTCTCTGGTACAGTCGGCGACTTCAGGATGTTGGGTAGATTCTGGGGTGAGTGATCACGCTTCTTCAGCGCCAAATAGCTAAGTCGGTTTCCCGTGGGACAGGCTTACTCCCCATCTTCGAATGGATGATATCCATGGAACGGAATCCTCCACCCACTCGCGCCCTCCTCACAATCGAGCGTCTACAGGGATGGTCCATGCTGGCGTATTATCCGTTGGAGCATTTATTCTACTTGCGTGCACATAATCTCATTCCACCCACAATCCCATCTATCTCATCACTGCTGGGGCGTACCTCAAAGCGAATCCGTCTGAATGCAAATTCTCTTGCCATGTGGTCTTGTCGTGCATGGGCGTTCTACATTATCCTCCAGTTTGCTCATTTGATGGAAGACAGGAAGTTGCTACTTATGAAAGAGAAAACTTTGAGGAAAGGCAAGGGAGCCGTGGCAGAAGACAAAGAAGATTTACGGAACAAGTGGGATTCTTTTTGGAACGAGTTTGTAGCCAACCTTGCCAACTTGCCATTAGCCCTCCATTGGTGAGTCTGTTTCCTTCAGAATCCGTCGGTTTCTCAAGCTCCCTATAGGTCCCTGGAACAAGGCATATTCACCAATGACGTATGTCTTTGCATCAGAGAGACGAGACGCTTGCCGGGCTGATACAAGCAACTTTAGACATGGCTCGCGGTCTTTGGATTCGTAAACGCGGTGGCTGCCTTCCGGAGCGGATGGAAGGCTACCACACTCCTTTCTTCAAAGCCAGGCAAGACGGATGACGTGGTTGGAAGTGACCTAGCGGTTACGGGTGAAGAAGAAACACAGTTCTAAGTGATTGGGTCGATTGTTCTGCGAAAATATATACTAACCAATCAGTTTAGTTTTATCCTTGGTGTGAAGTAGGTAGGACAACTTGGCAGTGACAGGGGATGTTTTTGTACAGTCATCTGACTCTATTCAACCTCGGGGGGATTCTGGCATCGTTCAGTCTACACGTCTGATTGGCGCGATGTCCTTGAGAAAATGTTCTAGAATATACCAGCGTGGAAATACAAATCATCCACCTGATGGACATACCGATCTGTGTGTGGTTGCACCTTCGCCCCGCTGCAATCAATGTCGAGTAGAACCCTGAGTTTATGCATCCAATCCAAGTACCACAGTCGGCTACTAAAGACCGTTTTCTGTTTTGCAATTCATTCTGCACCACAGGGAACCATAATTGCACCTTAAATTCGTTACAACTTTGAGTTTGCTGACTTGCTGGGTGAGAAGTCGAAGCCGTTTATGTAAACACCTCCACAGGTATGGTATTAAAAAACTCTCAAGAATGGCGACCTTATGCAATGCTGTTTTGCGATCTCTGGGATGTGACCGTGTCCATTGACAGTCCTCGGAGAACAACAGTTGGTCATCACTAGCTGGACACCAGTCGCCAGTGATCCAGTATCACCCTTCTTTTCCCCATAGCGCTTTTGCTGACCTTGGCTTCGAGGCTTCGAGGCTTCGAATGCCAAGTAGAGCCCAGTGCAGAGCAGGTATCTAGTTGGAGATCTGGTTTTCGTCCTTGGAGTTCTTCAATGACTCTAATGAGGTAGACTCAACATCATACTCGTCTTGGACTGCCTGCAAGAACGACAGCATCTATGAGAAGCATGTGGCCTGAGTTATCCATGTTGCGTCACAACTCACGAACTGATGGCGTTGAGCACCCATCATCTTCCCGGGCTCCGTCTTAAGTCTATCCTTTATGTGGAGAAGCTTGTCGTAGAAATGCTGGATGGCAGTATCATTACGACTAGGTGGAGCGTACAGAGGTCTGAAAACATGTGAGACACATAAATTGCCGCCAATTCAAACTCACCGGTTCACTGCTGCGCTGTATGCTGCGCAACGCATAATACCTATCGCATCCCGACTGGTGAGGTGCTCTCCGAGCTTGAAAGAACCACAACACACCGAATGCCCCAATCGCATCCAGACGGTCAGCATCCTGGACGCAATGAAGCTCAATACATGCGGTGTGCCACTCTCCAAGGTTGCCACTTTCGCGCAGTTTCTGCTCCGTTGTCCACGACACGTTCTCAACGATTTTTACGATCAGAGCAGCTCGTCGATCGGATATAAGGTCCAGCCCATAATCTTTGGCTAT
>JBBPUK010000052.1:48921-88714 GCA_038094635.1 Tylopilus cervinicoccineus | reverse complement strand
ACCGAGGAGGCCAATCGACACCGCATGGATCTCATCCGGTTCCGCGACCCTACTCGTGGAGGATGGCAAGCCGCAGTGTCGCCCAGCCTCCGTGCTCGTCGCGGCAGGCTAATGTCTCGCCCGCTTACCGCAATAACGTCGCGTGGTCGCCTTTTTCTCTAGACATATGCCCTCGTTTCGGCCGTGGCTGTACTCTCTCTTTGCCCAGAGTGGGCAACGTCGATCATGTAGAGGAAACTCTTGTCAGAGCCCCTTTGGACGTTCCTGGTTGTAACGCCCTACGTTGTACGCATTCATGCTCCACGGGACCCATTACTTCCTCGTCTCTGATAACTGACATGCTAAGCCACCTGTCAATCCCGCGTAGATCACTACTTTTCCCATGCCCTCCTTCCTGCCGCAGAGTCAGATCTTCTCCGACTATTGACCTACCAGGGGACATGTTTACCCCCCCGCGTGATGGAGCGAATGGGCTGTTCAAACACGAATCCCTCTCAAGCAGGGCATCACAGACCGACATCATGGATAGCAAGTATGTTTTCTGACTGCTATTGCATCCGCACCGTAACCGTTTCTCCCGCGAGGGCAATGCGGGCGCTCTGACAGTTTCGACCATGATGAACAATCTTCCGTCATAGACGTGCAGCCTGCTCCTGTGTTTTTCTGCAGCGATGAATAGACAAACGCCATGTCATCGCCTGTAGCACGTTCCCATCGGGCCCAGAACTTGGACGTGGCCAATGTTCTGTTTCATAGCTACGGTTTACTGGTGCATGTGTTGACCTTGCTCTCCTTGTTTCATCCATGTATGTCTACACAACCTAAACCTCTGTTCGTCACGCGTCACCAGTGTTCCCGAGCTGAGTCGGCACCGCTCCATGACAGCGATCGTCCGGTGCCGGAGCTGTCCGATCAGTGTGACTGACGTGCTGTAATAATGCAGAGAACAGTGTACCATCATGAGACCGCGTCGCAGATGGGAGTGGCCCATCGGGGTTGATCTCATGGTCTGCAATGAGCCCCACGATCCAACAGGAATCGTTCACACCAACCACCTCTACCCTCCAAGCGAACGAAGGAAGCAACGCTTTCAGAACGCTGTGGGTGTCGCGCGCGGTGACATATGTTTGACCCTGTTCCTGTCTGGTTCCTCTGCCCACAGTTCTCCTGGCTCCAGGCACTTGCATTGATGTCTGAACGATGGATTTGATTTTGCTTGTTCCCAACCCTTTTTCACGTTGCTGCGTTTCCTCTTATCGACCCCTGACAGTAGAGCTGACTCTCTTCGACCTCTTAGGTTCGTTCCCATACACACCCCCACCCCTGCAACAGACCGTGGGGCGTTGTCCATGTCGATTGGGGTGCCAGTGGGGGTCTAGAGCCGATCCTGATGGTGGCAACGCGTTCACGCTGAATGTGCGTTCATGGCGCCCAATACTCGTTACCCACCCGCACAACAAGTACGATCGTCGTCCCGGCCTAATATGCAGACGGCGGCCTAGGGGATGCGACGCTCCGAGTTCCCATCGCACAGCACGACTGTAACATGTTGATGCGTGTGCGTGCCCTTGGTGGCACACGGAGAGCGATGCAATTGCAATCGCGCGTGTATGGTACAGACAGTTTCCCCCGATCCCCAGCCTGTTCAATGTCTCGCGAACCCTCACGAACCCGCTCCTGACGTCCTCAGGCTGGAGCACCGCGAGTTCCTGCAGCAGAATGGGTAGAGTGAACACTGTCATGCCCGGTAGTCTGCCGAGATCATAATCACGCACGTACGACTCACTCGCCCCGACCTCGAGGATCCGCAAACTGTGCTCCTGGTGACAATGTTTTCCCTTCCCCCACTGTAGCTGTTTCCGACGCCCATGATGCACCAGAGGCGACGTGGCGCACCTTGGACGTACTGCGTTCCCATCGGACGATGACAAGCACTATGCCACAGACGCACTGGCTTCCAGGTGGACTGTCTGGCATGATGCATGATGCATACTTTACAAAGACTCGAGATAAGGATGATGATCGTGGGGTCGTTGTTCGCATCCCTGCAAAGTGCAACGTGCCGACCGCAACATGCTCGATGACAAAGTAGACGGTAATATTCGATGAACGTTGACTTACAAGCCCCCGACGTGATGCATTCTGTCTTATACTCACATACCACACAGATGACAGGCATGCTGGTGGATCCAATCCTTCACTGTCAACAACGACGCGCGATAGGACCACGTGAGTGACCCCACGGATAATAGAGCTGCTTATGCCCTCGCACACTGACGAGGAACAGGGGCTGCGCTTCAAGTGTCGGCATCACCGTCTACTTCAAGCTGCTCCGCAGGCACAGGTGTCGTGCGTTTAGTATCTGTTTCCAGAGTGCATGACCATACTTCAGTAGAGATCTCGCAGCTGATTATACAGACTCAGACACTAGTAGAGTGAAGCCTTCGTGTGCTCTCTCAAGCCGGACGGATAGGTTGTCCTCATCAGCACCCTGTAATTTGGTTACCTTGTCGGTAAGAAACTCCCGCCAGAATTCAAACATGACAGATCGTATCTCGGACTGTATATAAGTACTTTCAAGCCTGACATGATGCTTGGACTCGATACTGTTGACAATGCTCGACCTCGATCTGTCGTCTGTCGGAAGCATTTCCTGGCAGGTGCGAGAATGTTTCGGACTATATATCTTGTGTTATACTGCTATCGTGAGCATATCAATGCGAAGCATTTCAACATGCTTGCTCCAGCTGTTGGCAATGCTTGATGTCGACATGTGCCCTAAAAGCAGGTTCTCTCGAGTGAAAGGCTTGGCCCCCTGTTTGACGGTGAGTCCATGTGAATATACCCAGCTTGTGCATCCAGCGCCTGGTGGCTCTATGAACGTTCCCAAGTTGCAACGTGACTCACTGAGCTGAGCGCATGCTATGATGTGTTTTCTCCTCTAGGAGCGACAGATGTCCTATTCCCCAACTGGGACGATGATGCACAAACCATCGCGATGCGTCTGTTTTTGACTCACACAACGTCGTGGGGAGAGAAAAAGAAGAACGGAATTAAATAGTACACAGGGTGGAAATGGGCATCATCACGCACCTATGTGAGTCAAGGGTGGGCCGTCGGCCGCACCAAGAAAGTACGGAACGCCTGGGTTCCGCAGGACATAGTCGGCAAGCGAAAGCTGCTCATTACCAAGTGCGCAGGTTCCCAGGAGAACCAGCGTTGCCCAAGATAATGAGAGCACGAGACGGTCACACCCGAGATTGGGGATATTGGAGCATGATAAGGTGAGAACTCCCCTGTCGACTGGTACTTGTCGCTCCTCACGATGGTCAGAGTGAAACACAGCAAGCCAGCACGGATACGCACGACGGACCCACCTTTGCTGTTTGAAGACATTGCACGGTGGCGTGTATGTGTACGAGGAAGGAGCGTCCTCGGGCAAGCAGTTTCGATCGGATGGATGACAGACTCGTCCGAGTGACATCGCAGATCGTTGTTGCGTTCGAGATTTGGCAACATCGATGAAACAAGAAAGCGAGTCAAAACCGGAATTAAAAGAGAAACACGATCAGGCCGACGCGGAGTCTGATTCACGTCTCGTCTTCGCCCTGCATCGGCCACACTCGGGTACTGTCCCCACCGCAAAACACGGTCATAGCGTTCACGACTGGCGGCTGATTTGCCTGCAGGGTAGACGTGATGTCAGGTAGTGAATATTCCCTTGTTGTTCAGATGGCAAGCAAATGAGACGTGTGAGTCTCATATCATCCCTTCGTTGTGCTCTGGCGTCTTCCATGACAGTGTCAAGGAAGAGTACGGACCCAAAAAGCCACGACGCTATCCTGACCTAATACCGTAAGACTCCTCGATCGACCTTGAACGTAGAGCCCGAGGTTTGTCACGACGTTAGCCGAACGGTCATCTTTGCCCTCGGACAAGGTCCAGTTCGAATCGGTGACACGTAGCCATCTATCTAGGCCGACTTTGGTGTCGATCAGCCTTGAATCACGTATAGGTGAGTGAATGCAGTCCGCCCCGTCCAATGGTGCAATGCGACCGACAGAGAACACATTTGTAGACTTGCCTTGCCTTGCTGCGTTCGGATCTGAGCTCAAATGCATAGACTCTTGGATGCAAATGTGTTGTGTGGGGCCAACCATCTCATCGAACGTGCTCTGTGTCCATGAAGGGCGTCCGCCGTTGGAGAATCTAACGGATAAGGACTCATTAGCCCTGTTTGAGGTGACCAACCACTTGCGTGGTTTATCTGCTCGCTTCGACGTGTAGAGTCCGAGGAAGGAACACCCTTGGCCACGGAACGACCTTTGATGCAAACGTCATGTATCTGCCCTTTCTCGTCCACGTCGCTGAGAGTCGTGCGAATCATAGAACTGCGGCTCGAGGTGAAACGGGATTCTCTTGACGCTACCAACACGTCTTTCCCCTGGCAACAGACGCGCACCGGTAAGAGCAACGCTGGGCCGGATTGGTCCACAAGTAGTAGGGATTCTACCAAATGTCAGCCCCTCGGAGTGGGTTCCTCGACGGTGTTCAGCCCTGAACCTGAGCGTGGACGAACTACCATCCAGGATGGCTTACCGTGAGCTTACTAACAAGTACGGCTCGACTCGCACTTAGTGGAGAATCGACCTAGGAAATCTGAGCCCGGTTTTGAGATCACATAACAGCCTATCATGGCCCCGGGGGTTAATCTCATCCACGAATCATCGACTTGCCTGTAGTCGCAAAGGCAAGCTTGCGTTGGCGTCTGGGAGTACAGATCCAAGTAGATGGTGGTGGTTCGACCGTGTCTTCCTACCGAGAACAGGAAGCACCTTGACATCACGATCGTGCGATGTGTCCAGGAAGGTTATGCTATTTCAGTGTGCTGGCTGAAAACAACAGGGCTATCTAGTTGCATGCACGTGGGACCAAGTACCGTATTCTGGGGATGTACCCAGAAGCGTCCAGTTACACGAGCCGAGCTACTCTTACAGCGACTCCACCATCGTCCACTCAATGCACAACATGACCCATCGGTGCGGGGCGCCACTCCGGTTTGGGATTCTCCGCCGCACTGGCACACGTACCCTCCACTTCTAACTCCTCAAGAAGCCAGTCCTCGCCGCGGCTGAACATTTCCCGGTCCGGAAATACTTCCAAGATTTCCGTCTGGAAGCCCTCGGTTTCAAGGGCATACCGCCGACGCAGCTCGCGCTTGCCCCGGACAGTCGGCGTCTCGACGTTGAGAAGACTAAACTGTGGATTACGACGAAGCTGCCGAAAAGTTTGGCCGATGGGATATTTGTCGTCTAGAAATAGACGCTCGCATTCCGGGGAGGTGATGGTGACGAAGGACGTTGCGATGCAGACAACGCGGTTATCACACACGAGGTGAACTTGACGAGATTGGGTGATGGGGTGTTCGGATGAAGCGGGGCAGAGACGGGGGGAGGTATTTGCATAGATGCATTTTACCTGGATAGTGCGTGCAAAGAAAGCGCTGTCGAAATGAGCACGCCATGAATACGAATACGATGGACAGAAGAGGGTAGGGTCAGACACTCTATTACCTTAGTAAACGTTGCAGGTCGCCCTGGGCAGCGAGCACGATGCGCTCGAGGCCAGTGGTGTCATCGGGAATACAGGAAAGCTGTTCAGAATGCTGTGAATACATGGCACCCGAAGAAGGATAAAAACAGCACACCTTTACGCTCGTGCCAGCAGTGTTATACGAGTCTTGTGCGAGCATGCCGACAGAATGAATAGAACAACCGTTCGAGTCTAGGAGATGGTTTCTGACAAGTGGGCGGTGTGGTACTCGGACTCATAACCTGCCAGGTTTTATGGCGAGGCAGGTGTCATTCGGAGGAGAAATAAGAATTACCCCATTAGTCGGAAGCGACTTTCCCACACGCAAGTCTAAAAGCGGCATGTCAAGTTCGCTTCAAGATTGAATTCACGTAGACTGGAAAGCCGAGCGCAGGCCTTATCTACATCCTGACAGGATAACGTATCCTCCATCAGGGGATATTTTGGGCAGGTCGTCTTGATCGCTTCGACCCACCCACCTGAACTGGCATCAACGTTCGTGACGATTCGCACTGACGCCTGTCCCCATTACAGGCTGGGAATGAGGTTGGCAGCGGAGCCAGTGACATGGAGACTGGTAGTCTGGCGAGCTTCAGTGACGGAAATGAACCGGTAATTCCCGACCAGAAAAGAACGGCGTACCAGACAGCGGCCCCCTCACTGAGTAGAACCACGCCCCTACGTGATCATCAACGCACTTTCCTGTGCGCGCTGAACCACGTATATGGACGTCAAACGTACAATTGCTCCGCTCTCGCACCCCCATTCTTTCTTCCCAGGACATACGATATCCATCCAGCTCGATTGGGTGTCATTGCGCACGCCCCTTGGCGTCCTTGCTCGGGCCATCGCGTCGCGCATCACGGTGAATGCGACGTCATGGCTGAGGATCCTGCAACGAATGGGTGCACGTTCGCAGCTGGGCAAGCCCGTCGGGGCATGCGGCCGTGCACCAGGAATTGTGTCATCTGTTACCTCAGGCTTGAAGAAGCATTACAACATATTATTACAGCAGGCAAGGAAATTCCGGCTGAGCGGAGGGATGCTGCACCGGCGACGTTGGACAGACAAGGGCTGGGTCATCCCTAATGAAGGAACGCTAGGACACTCTTCGGTACGCCCAGAGACTCACCGGCCAATCAGAGGACCATCGTGTAATGGCGTGAGAGCGTCATTAGCTCATAGCCTCGGACTCCAACCACTTGGCTAAGCGAGTCTTGATCTTGTTGCTATCCAACAGCATTTATTAGATCGGATGTCATAATCCGAGGTGAAGACTACTGAAACTCACACTCGAGGACGTCGCTCCGAGATGTATCATTGTACGGCTTTCAGCTAGCGAATGGCGCCGAATTCGAGCACTCAGACAGCGGGTAGCGGTCGCGAAAGCATGCCTTCAAGTAACAGATCCCGGCTACTAGAAATATGCTGTAAGATTGATTTAATATATAAAAGAGGGCGGCACAGAAGGAGCTAGGCGATGAGGATGATATAACAAAACCACTAGACGTGCTGACGCATCAGACGTAGCACATATGGCGAAGACAGTGAATGTCCGTTCGCCGCTTAGAATTTACCTTGCGGCGTTTGAAGTGTTACGGTTTCGGTGACAGCAACAGCGTTACTTCATTCCATCCACCCGATATCCCGTGAATCAGACGATGGTAAGACCAGAGAGTCCAGCTCTATACCTGTGGATTTCAAACGCGTTACAGGGGAGGGCAAAAAAGACACGCAAGTTCGCAGTGGTCAAACGAATACTGAGTCCAAAGGATGTCCGTCTGTACGGCGACTGCTTTCCTGCTCCACAGGCGATGCATTCAACTGTATCTGACAGGAAGGAGAACCAGCTGAAGCAGAAGAAAAAGGAGGAAGAGGAAAAGGCAAAAGCAGTCCGTCGGGTGTAAGTGGCCATGAGATCCTGCGTGCCCCGCAATGCTTTACCACACGCTCTCAGCCCGCAAATTGCGTCTTCTCTCTTTCTCGCGCACAATACGGAACTCGTGCCACCATATCGCGTGCTCATCGACACCAACTTTATCAATTTTAGTCTTCAAAACAAGTTGGAGCTTATCAGTGGCATGATGGATTGCCTCTATGCAAAATGTGTGTTATCCTCCATTCCAATAACACTGTCTGAGTGTTCATGAGAAGGTATGCCATGCGTGACGGACTGTGTGATGGCAGAACTGGAGAAGTTGGGCCACCGTTACCGTGTGGCTCTCCGGTGGGTCGTTATCTCCTTTCCGGTCCTTCTACCGCTAACATTACCTGCAAGAGTGGCTCGCGATCCCCGATTTGAACGCCTCCGCTGCAGTCATCCTGGAACGTATGCCGATGATTGCCTAGTGCAGCGTGTGACAGCACACAAGTGCTATATCGTAGCAACCTGCGATCGTGAACTCCGCCGGCGAATACGGAAGATTCCGGGAGTTCCACTCATGTACATCGTTGCGAGGCGATACGCGATCGAGCGACTGCCTGACCAAGGAGCGCCAATCTGATTCTATGACAAAATTAAGAGCTGACTGACCCGTCTCGCGAGTGGTAAAACTTTCATGTTCTGAACCACGTGTGTCCCATCGAGACCTCTGCCCAAGGACATGGATCAAGCGTCGCAGACGGAGGTACAGTTCACTTCCCTGCATCGAGCGATACATCAATATCTTCGAACCGTGGTATCTTCTACCCTCAGTGTGGTGTGAAGACCAACAAGATCTGGTCTTAGATGGACAGGTTGAGTGTGTCCCAATAGTCCTAATTGTGCTTAAGCCGGAATGGTACCTCTCTTAGTAAAGTACCTGAATACACACGCCCATTTAATGAGATCTCAATGAAGGTTTTGATGGAATAGAGTTCCAGTGTGTGGGCGTCATTACCCAGGCTGGCAACCACTACCTTGGACCAAGGCTAACCCAGAGGGGACATGTAATATGTCATGTTTGGCTATGATCACTCCAAAGAGCCTCCCTTGCGACGCATCTGGGCGGCCTCTTGTGCTTCCGGTCTAATGTCCACAAGTATGTTCAAACCGCCCACCCTCTCTCTTTCTATCTTGGTTCCTCTTGGAGGAAGCCAGAATGGAAGAGAGCCTGCGCATCTAAGAGCGCCATGTGGAAAACGCTCGCTAGCTGATAGGAGTGGTGCCGGAATGTTTCCTATCACTCCTGCGACTAGTCTGGCTGACACTTCTCCGCGGGTGCGTTTCACAAGGGGAGCTTTCGGGTAGTTGCGGTTTCACAATAAGTTGATCGCTGTTGCAACTCACTGATCTTAGCATAGCCTCACGGTTTTTCTCCACGAGTGTTGTTCGACATTGGTGCTGGACTAGCGTGATAGCAAGGGAATCGACCTTATTTTTGCTCGACGACATATCCCCCTTTCGGGTCTATCGACTATCCTTGATCTTGAGTCATTCCCATGCAATGACTCGCCTCGAGAAAATATTCAACATCTGCACACCAGAGTAAATATACCGCCAACCTGAGAGTATCCGCTATCATCGCGGGCAACCGTCGCGGTACTTATCTCTATGCGACTGTGGGACTGAGGGGGGTTATTTCTTGTGTTATTCCTGATACCATTGGAAAGTATAATGAAAACTCAAGTAAAATGGATGCATTACTGTCGTCCTGTTCATGATTAGATCTGTATTACTGTGGGACGTGGCTCGAAGACCTTTCGATCTGAAGTGATAATCATAGCATCGATGGACTCTCGCAATGTGGGTGAATGATAACTCGCTGCGTCTTTTGAGTTGTGCTGACTGTGAAGAATATCACGGTGAACACTACAGCTTGACAAGCCATAGATTAGATCACGTGGCGCATGTGCGAACTATCTACACCGTGCGTCTTCCCCTTTCCTTGCCTTTCTAATCAACCCCAAGGGAACCACACTCAAGATACTATGTCAACGATCGCAGCGCGATCAGATGACACGATTTCTACCGACTACCGGTATTCTTGGTCCCCTGACAGCCCGCTCTCTATTGAGGAGTTCGCTGCCAAGGTATTCACGTATGGCTCTTCTAGCTGGGGTTGCGCCTCACACGCATACAGTACAGACCATCTATGGTTCAAAATGACGGTACCAAACCTGTTGGGGCGCGTCTGTTGCGTAAATGCTGCTGCGCTAACGCGTGATTCTAGTGGATTTGGGTAAGACGAGAGCAAAATCACAAAGCGCCATCAGAAGAGGACAGGGCAGCAGCCATCATGGACGCTTCCGTCTTCTGTGAGTACATTGCCTTTATTGTGTTACGTGAAACTTAAAGCTGTCTCCAAAGTACAACAAGTCACCGAGAGGATCGAACAAATCAAGGTATCGTTGATGCCTTGGGGTGTGTCATTCATCTGATATTCCAGTAGAATGACCCGTCGATCCCCATGCGTGGAAACAAGAAATTGGGTATGCAAAGTAGGAAGGAAGTCCAAAAGCAGGTCAACAATGTTCTCCACCACTTGGGTACTGAGGGGCTCACTCTCACATAGACACAAGCTGAAGCCACTGAAAAGCTGAAGGAGATATCTCAGAAGTATGGTTTTGTGTGTGGGAAGTGGTAAGTCTCTAGGATGTCTTTTGAGAATGCATTGATTCTGTTGGCTAGGTTGATTTTTGCTCCACCAGACAAGATAGATGCAATCTGGAGAAAGATAACCTGTAAGGTCTGACAATTGTAGTTGTCCTGCAGCTAATATCCAAATAGTTTCCCTGGCCTCTGGTCCACTGTCTTCCACTTCTGCCTTTTGTGCCAAGGTAGCTACTTCACTGGAGAATGCTGCCTCAGGACACCAGCATGTTATATGTATATACATGCCTGATGTCTATGACAAGGAAGATGCTACTATGGTATGTTGCAATGTAAGCTTGTTTTAAATCCTAAGTTTCCAACAGGTCATGAAAGTATTGCTAAGACAACATGGGCTGAACCTCAGTGGGGTCAAGTCTGATCTATATACAATAATAGGTGTTGTGTTTGTTTGATTCTATTTGCATTTCTTACTAATTCTTCTTGTGAGGCTTGGACAGCAAACATCCTAGTGGCATAACTCCAACTGTAGGTAGTCTTTCTTTTCTCTTGCTGTGTGTCAATTGGAATTTTGTAGATTTGGAAGAATGCATCACTGCTGAAGGATTCCGAGATCAAGGTTTGGATATAACTTCATATCTTAGCATCAGATTGAAATTCCTTTACAGGAGCTAAAAGAGGCATATTACACTGAGCTGTCTGCTGCTAAGGCTTCAAATGCTACTTCAGATCCTTCCAAAGAGCCCAAGCCAACTGGAGGAAAGGTCAAACACTTTGTTAAAAAAAAGGCAGAACAGGATCTTTTTGCATCTGATGATGAAATTGATTCCAAGAGTGGAAAGAGGAGGGTCCAGAATGAGGAAGGTGGCAGTAAATCTCCAATGAAGAAGTCAAAGGTGATTGATTGAAGTGGTTTTTGCTAGCATTTCTTCATACTTTTCATGTCCATACTTAGTCTGGAGTCAACTGATCATGTTTATTTTCTTGGGCACTTGAGTCCTCAATGACTGTTTGCATGAACTCAGAGTTACAGGCCTATGAGCCTATGGTATAATTGTTTTGCTCTATTTTCCTTTCTTTTACTTGTGCTAGAATACCAGATGGTGGTGATGACTTGGATGGTCTACCCTCTGAGCAGGATCAAGAAGATCAAATGTGCTATATGTACAGTAGTAGTAGTGAGGAATGCACCACATTGGTACTGTATGTTGTATTGGTTAGGCAGCTTAGATTATCAGTATCTTCTATTGGTGAGAAAGATATAAATAAACAGCCCAGCTACCCTTCAGAATAACACAAAACATGATTATCAACATAATCCCATATCTTGTGGAATATTAGCAACCACTTCATAAAGTAAACTATTATCATGAAAGTATATCAAGCTGTCATGAGGGAATTTATGTATGGTGTGATCCTCTGCTCAGAAATTGTTTGGCATATCGTGATGCCTCGATAAGATCCTCTTGTGAACTAGACTTTGAGTGTTGCATATATACCAAGGGCTGAACAAAATGATCCACAAATTCCCGGATTTGTGGTGATTGTTGCGAGACTTGGATAGAAACTGTTCGGATATACATCCAAAGAGACTCGTGAGCAGGGTATTCCTGCACAAGTGAGATGGCATGATGCAATAGATCTTCCTCGACGATTATTTCTATCAAGGACGGGTCTCCACTCTCGAAAGCGACGCGAGCGAGTGCGAGGATGGTGTGGATCGCGCTGTAGTCAGATACATGGCAGTCAATCCATCGCTTGATCCCCACGATTTCATTGCGGAAGATCGGAACGAAGCCGAGAGTATCCACACCAGTGAGGTATCGCGAGAGAAGACTCCGTACGCATATCAGTCGATGTGTCCATGCGAAATAATTCCGCGGATAAAGTTCGCAGGCTCGGGATACCAACCCGAGTTCTTGTTTGACCGCTTGTTCTGATACGAGTTGGAGGCAACAACCGGAATCCACGCCAGCAGCACCTGAGAAATGCGGGTCATATGCGGAGCTAAGAACCCATCGCCTGTGATACCACAGTTCGGCATACTTGGCACAGTGCTGTGAAGCAAGAAGGGATGCTGTGAAGCGGAGTTCGGTATGCGGATCGATTAGGTGCATGCGAACGAGATGTTTTCTGGCGTTGAGAGCTGTCTGATGGGATGGATTGGCGAGTAGCAAGATGGACGAAGATGCGGCAAGATCACAAACGAGAGATGTGTCGAGGTCAGAGTCCCGCTGAACCATTTTGGTCGGCCCCGTTGGTATACACCTACGAGCGGATTTGAAGATGACGATAGCATGAAGATAGACTTTGTAGAGAATCTTTTGTGGAACACCGAGGTTACCCTCGACGAAAAGGAATGGGGCGGAGGATGGTTCGTCTGGGTTCTCTGTCTGCGTCCAGATGGAGCCATCGCCGGGAAGGATCTCGATTGTCTGACTGAAGACATATGGTTGACATGCATGTTCTGTGGGAGATCACTCACGGACACTTGACCACGAGTGAAACCAGGAGTTTGTAGGTTTCTGAGATCGAGGCAGTGCTGCTACGAAAGCTCATGATGGTGACAAGAAGTATTGATGGTTGTGCGTGCTATATCCGAATCTCAAAACCCACGTCAACTTGGTCCATTACGTGTACAACGCATTGGATGTCGTTTGGAAAACTTACGGTCCACTCCTTCCGAGACAGATAGCCGTTTATCAGCATCATGCGGCGTCTCCGTGTAGCAGGAGAATGCCAACTGTGCATCCGGGTCGGCCAACTTTTCGCTGTCATCTACCTGACAAATCCTATCGTTGAATTCGCCAGACTCCGCCATGGTCAGGAGGCTAGTCCACGTCCTCGTTACTGTCTATGTGGCGAGTGCTATTCTCTACTCCTCATTCTCTCTGTTGGCCATCGCAGCGCACAAGATAAAGGGATGGTTTGTTCCTGTCTTCGCAGGCGGGAAAGGTGGTGGTGTACTACTAGGCTTCCGAAATCTCAACCACGTCCCGGTCCCGTCCAGCCTTCCTGAAGAGACGCTGTACTGGCCAGTCACATCCAAGGCCAAGGATGATGTCCAAAACAATGGAGTCGCGATGAGGGAATCGCTCTTCCTATCGAAAGCCTTCTCCCGAAGCATGCAACCGTGTAAAATCATCCCGTTTTACTACAAGGGCTCAGCAACTTTCAAAGATGATGACATCACCATCACTACTCTCGTTACTTCTAACCGATTCAAGGTCTTTGGAGGGCTAGCCAAACGATATAAAGGTACGAAATATTCTATTATAACTGTTAGTTGGCACAATCTACGTAGGTCCCATATCTGCCGCCGTTCACGTGCTCCCCGGTGATCTGGATGCTGTCCTCGATGCGTTACACGACCTGTATACATCTACCCCTGGAATGTCCAGTTTCGTCGACGTCCACCTCGTTCTCTCCCCATTTTCTCGGCAACTAAATACCTGGCGCAATGCCGCCCGTATATTCGCGCGCACGGAACTGGTCATGATGCTGGACGTCGATTTCGCTATTTGTACCGATTTTCGAAGTCATGTTCGAGCCAGCTTAGACAACGAGGTCGGCCGTAGCCTTCGGGCCGGTCACGCGGCGTTAGTAGTTCCGGCATTCGAGTACCTCAAACAATCAGACGGGACTGATCCTGATACTTTTCCAAGCGACAAAAAGGTTTTTCCGACTCTTGCCTCTATTCCAATGACAATTAATTCATCTCAGGTCCTCCTAGAACTTCTTAAGGCAGGAAAAATTGACATGTTCCATAAATCTTGGGCTCTGGGACACAATAGCAGTGATTATCCACGGTTTTATACCGCCGCTCCGGGCGAGGTCTACAAAATCAAGCAGTATCAGTCTGCCTACGAGCCATACGTCATCTTCAAAAAAGAGGGGCCGCCATGGTGAGTACTATGATTCAGTGAACACACTGTTGCCTGCCAGATTACTCTTTACATCGTAGGTGCGACGAGCGCTTCGTGGGATATGGGGGAAACAAAGCTGCCTGTTTGTATGAAATGTATCTCTCCGGAATGTCATTTTTCGTCCTTGCGGATCACTTCTTGATTCATCAAAGCCATGTGTATGAAGAAGCTGCACGCAGACTCGAGGTGCTCGGTTCACTCTATTGTCCGTGACACTCCGCTGATGCGCATGGGACGCACGAAGCGCAAGAGTAATCGCAAGATTTACCAGGACTTTAGAGAAGAAATTTGCCTCCGGTTAGTGTTCCAGGTGTCTGTCTACTTTTGTTTGTGAATTTGTTGATTGTCACTTAAAGGTATCTCCTACAGCATCGTGACGCTGGCACGTTGAACACTACACTAGGACAGAACATTATCGAGGAGTGCAAGAAGCTCAAAGGGGTCTCAAGCTCGGTTGTACATGTACGTCTCTTATAGGGCATGTCGTAAGCGATTTTAGAACTTGTCTAGATCATAGACAACAAGGTGTAGGTCAGATCTGGTTGGACTAACCTGAGACTGCATGTATTTGTTACGTGTTACTTGAACGGTTCTGTTGAATGAGTTACGTCTTGTTCTGGAGGCCGTGTGGGACACTTGAATACTTCAAATTTGCACCTGCTTGCATTCGAAGTCGAGCAGTTGTGATATCTCGATCATCAGCCAAATTGTTCCCCGTTGCACACAGTAGATCGCGTCTTGAACATGAACACCCCAGTCTGCCAGGCTCCGGGATGTTCTGGTCAAACTCTAAAACGCAGTGTAGTCTTTCCGCTGGCGTAAACGTGGCAGATTGCTTTGTGGCAGTGCAAAGTCGGAGAGCAGCCTAGTCTCCACGGCTCGAGTCCTAGCTCGTTACATATTCGACGGCCACGACAACCTTCGCTACACCTCCAGGCAGTTCTGGTGGTGCATCTCACTATGACTTCGTGTCGTAGAGCACGAATGCGTCAATCCGCGTGGCTTGCCTTTGGACTCGTCGTGCTGCGTGTACTCTCTGTGTCCGCACAACCAGAAACATCCTTTTCTGTTCAAAATGTAAGATAAGCTCCCTGTTATCTTTCTTCCTCCTGATCAACGCGCTCCATTATGTTTAGCCTGAACCTACACCAGACCTCAGCCCCCATGTTCATGAGACACCTGCAAGTTTACGCCCCGCCGCTGGAAGGTGAAGTGTCACTGACCACACTACTTTGCAGATATCATCGCAACAATCACCGGCGGATGTTGAACGTTCTGAACAGGCGACCGAAGGTTTGATACCTGTCCCGCCGAAACCGACCCGACGTCACTTAACATTCGAACAGCTGCCCATGCCTTCAAAATTGCGATGATCACCCTCTCCAATATCACCGCACATCCGCTTCCTTACGACCACGACCCGTTCTCGCAGTCTGGCGCCTCGCAAGCATTATCGTTCCTTTCATCCTATCTCCCCAGTGCTCAGGGCCAGGGCCCCTTTGGTAGTGCCATCCGTATAGCAATCAAGCTTCGTCAAAAATATTCTCCATTTCAGATTTTCTCTCGGACAGATAGTTCGGCCACAGCCGCACGGAAAAGGGACGAGGAAATGCACGCTAAAGCGATCAAGGTGATCGACTTGCTCCAGTATTCCGCCGAGCTTGGGAACACGGACGCATTATATACTCTTGCACGTCTATCTCTCGTACGTTGTTGTTGTTCAGCTCATCTCTGGCTTTGGATTGAGGCAACGTTCTTCATAGTTTCCCCCAAATGTCTACTTCTCGTCGGACCCTAAGCTTGCGTACTCGTATTATTCTACACATGCGTCATTGACCGGAAACGCGACCTCACAAGCTCTGCTTGCGTTCTTCTACGCTACGGGGTATGCAGACATGGTACCAGTGGATCAGGCGAGAGCTATGTTGTATTACACATTTGCCGCTCAAGGAGGACACAAAGGCGCACAAATGGCACTCGCATACCGCTACTGGAGTGGCATTAGCGCTTTGGAGGACTGTTCCCGAGCCGTGGAATGGTACGAGGCAGCCGCCGATTCTGGTAAATATTCGTCCTGTATCATACGGTGTGAAAGATCCATTAACATGCGTTGACTAGCTATGGAGATGTACTTGTCAGGCCCTCCTGGGGGTCTCACCCTTCCTTACACACATACGCGGCTGTCTGATCTGGATGGGGGGGTGTATGGACCAGGTGCCAGCGTTGCATCTACAGGGCTCAACGTCGTGAAGCCAGCTGTGAAAGCAGGGTTTGCTCAGGCAGCAGGTGAAACATGGGAGGACCTTCTCGAGTACTACATGGTACGTTCTTCATTGACATCAAGTGTCTCCATCCGCCATATTCCCTCTTCCAGTTCAACGCTGATCGCGGTGAAATGGACTTTGCATACAAGCTTGGGAAGATCTTTTACCAGGGGAGCATCTACGCGACCTCGGGCGGAATAGCCTCTGGTTCTGAAGGCGTAGGGCGCATTGGTCAAGATTTCAACCTTGCTCGATCCTACTTTCTCAAGATTGCGCGTCAAGTCTGGCCTCGTGATCCGATCCATCCACTCCAGCACAACGTCTTGAACGACAAAGCTGAGGGCCTCGCCCAACCCGGGTGGGCAGCTAAATGCGCTGCTTACCTGGGGAGGATGTACTTGCGTGGTGAGGGCGTCAAGCGCGACTATGAGATGGCAATGATGTGGTTTGAGCGCGGGGCAGAATATGGTGATCGGGAGTGTCATAACGGATTGGGTATCATGTGGCGAGACGGCCTGGTGAAGGGACGTCAAGACGTTGGCAAGGCTTTAGGATACTTCTCGCATGCCGCAGGGCAAGAATTGGCAGAAGCCCTTGTCAACATCGGGAAACACCATTATGGTATGTGCATGTGGGATGTTCCGCATTGAATGATCTCAACGTTGGAATTAAGGCAGGGGTGAGGTCAAGCTGGCAGGGACATACTTTGAGACCGCCATTCGTTACGGGTCTCCATTCGAGGCGCACTTTTATCTCGCCAAGATCCACACAATGAACATGCATACCGCTGGCCTTCCTCAAGGCTATGCGGCGGGTTCGTGCGCGAACGCTGTTTCGTTTTACAAGTTCGTCGCGGAACGTGGGCTTTGGGACGAGGATCTCGTTGACGAGGCCGAGTTTGCCTGGAACAGTGGCACCACGCGCGGCAAGGAAATGGCCATTCTCAAATGGTGGATTGTGGCGGAGAGAGGTTCGGAAGTGGCCCAGAACAACCTCGCGTACGTCTTGGACCAAGGTCAGTTCAGTCGTTGTACCATGGGTCTTGCGTTGGAGCTAATCTACTATTTGTGTTTTATAGACAGAAGTATCCTGCGTACGACGCGCTTCGCGCCTATTGAAGCATCGAACGATACCGCACGACTTGCGCTGACTCAGTGGATACGTTCTGCTGCACAGCGTAACACCGACTCGCTGGTCAAGGTCGGGGACTATTATTACCATGGCCTTGGTGTGCCAGACGAGCCAGAAGCCGTTCGTTGGGAAAAGGCAGCCAAATATTACCAAAGTGCAGCGGACACGCAACTGAGTGCGCTGGCGATGTGGAATCTGGGATGGATGTACGAAAATGGCAAGGGTGTACCTCAGGTAAACAACGACCGCTGGGGAGCTAAGCAGGATTAATATCCCCTGACAGGACTTTCATCTTGCGAAGCGACATTACGATCAAGCATTGGAAACGAATAGCGAAGCATACTTGCCCGTGCTGTTGTCGTTGATTAAACTTTACGCCAGGAGCATTTGGCATACGCTACAGGGGGGACAAAATGGTCTTTCTCTGTGGGGATATGACGAAGATAAATGTAGGGGTTTCTTTTTGCCACATTACCGGCCCTTGTACTGATAATACGTTATCCCAGTATCTATCGCCGAGCGGGCGAACTTGAAACGAGAAATTGATGAAGCATCTCCGGCGCAATCTGATTCCACCAAGGACGAGCGAGCTATCTCCACTACGGAGGAACTGGAAGACGATTTCCGGGACGATGGTTCGTGGTATATTGGTAAAGCAAGAGAAGAGTTTCACAAACGCCGGACGGGCGAGGCTCGCCGCGAAGAAGAGGAGGATCTCGTACAGGTCTGAGGCTGGATGCGTTTCTCACAGCTCATTTCTGGGCTGACAAAGTTTATTTTATTTTTCTCTCCAGTGGGCAAGACAGAGGAGGAACGCTGAGAATGAGCGCGACGCCGACTTTGGGCCGGAAGACTACTTTGATGCAGCGTTGCGGGGCGGACACCGAGGCGAGGAAGTTGCAGATGAGTTTGCGGAGACGATGTTGCTGGTGGGGTTGTGTGTGGCGGTTGCGATCCTGATCTACGTCCGGACGCGGATTGTGGAGCGCGCACGGCGGGAGCAGGAGGAGCGACAGCCTGGTGAGCAGCGGCAGAACTTGGGGATGTTTCCACCGCCTGGCGATCCTGCACGACAGGACTGGTTGATCTGGCGATGAAGGTCCCTCTGAGGTGTATATCTATGATTTTATGGATACCTTGGACTCGCTGGCAGCCTTGTTTGGTCATGCTTGGTGAGCTGGCAGCAGCTGGTTCGTTTTGATGCGGCACGGTCGATACACGGGTGCTGCTCAACGACAGCGACGTCGAGCTGCTTCAAGCGTTATCTGCTAGTGTTCATACGCTCTGTCGCAGGCGAAGATACCCCACGAAGACTGGCGTAACACAGTCCATCTGGCTACTGACGTACACATACCATACCTCCCCAAAGCTTGCTGGCAGGTTCAAGGACCCGCACACACACATCCGAACGACAACGCGAACACACACACGAGATGAGCCTCGACCTTGCAGCGCTCGAAGAACCCATCATGCGCATTCTCTCCGCCCCGGGCACGGATCTGGCGACGATCAGCGCCAAGCGGGTGCGCAAGGCGCTGCTTGAGGACGCGCAGTATGCGCACCTAGGGCTGACTGCAGAGACACTCAAAATGCGGCGCGCAGACGTCAACAAGATCATTTCACAGATATTCAATCAGGTGAACCGGGCGGCATCGGACGGGGCGAAGCGGAAGCGGGAGACTGACGACGAGGGAGACAGGTATGAGGAGGCAGGGGAGGACGAGAACGAGAACGAGAACGAGCACGAGCACGAGAACGAGGGCGAGGCGCAACAGCCTGCGGAGGACACGAAAGCGAAGCCGTCCAAGAAGAAAAAGGCAGCAAAGAGCGTGGAGGAGAGCGATGCCGCGCTCGCGCGCAAGTTGTCAAGCGAGATCAATAGCCGGTCGCGGCGGGGTGCGTCTTTGGCCACGGGCGCGTCGAGCCCCCGGAAGACGAAGCGCAAGTCCAAGAAGAGCGCTGAGACGGTCGAGTCGGAGGACCAGGACGAGGACGGAGACGGGGAGGGCAAGCCGAAGAAGCGGGGTGTGGCCAAGGGTGGGTTCGCGAAAGAGTACACGCTCAGGTGAGACGCTCGACTGATACGAGACGTTGGGTCTGACCGTCTGGACGGTTGTAGCGTCCCGCTGTCCGCGGTGCTCGCGACGGAGAAATTGTCTCGTCCGCAGGTTGTCAAGAAGTTGTGGGAATATATCCGACAGCAGGGGCTTCAAAACCCTTCCAACAAGAAGGAAATAATTTGTGATGACGCGCTCCGTGCTGTCTTTGCTGTCGACAAGATCGACATGTTTCGGATGAACAAAGTGCTGGGACAGTACGTGGGCTGCGCGTCGGTGACGACTCTCATGCTTACATTCTCCACAGGCATCTGCACGAAGGGTAATAATTGCAGGATTGCAGATCTATACCTCTTGAACGATCTACTTGTTTCACATTGCACTTGGTAGGGCCTCTCTTTATAGGGATCCTTGTGCAAGAATAAAGGTATACACACGTCTCACTGTATCCAACCTTAAAATACATTGCTTTAGTGACATTGGTATCTGTGTTTACATGATAGTGAATAGCTTCTGGACACCGTGGTTAGTGTCCGCTCGGGAAAGGGAACAAATTCAATACAAGATATTAGTTCAAGTTCTGGACTTTCATCCATTCTCTGTCAGTCGCGTTGAAGTTGACCCCTTTCCGCTTCCACCATCGCCTCGCCTTGTCCCCGTCTCCGATAGCCTCCTCCAGGGCTTCTTCGATGTCGCACACCCGATACTGGATAGGGAGCCCACTCTTATCCCACCATTCGAGGACTTCGCTGCGGTTATGGCGTGTCGCCCCAGTAAGAGCCTCTCCGTCGAAAAACACCCGAAGTCCACTCCCTAGCCACCACTCCAAGACATCCACCTTGCCGAGACAACTCGCGTGGTGCATGACATGGCGGTCATACTGATATTCAAGCTGTGACGTTGCCCACCATTCGAGCACGCCAACATGTCCGGCGGCGCTCGCCATGTCCATGGCGCGACCAATCTTGAGAAGCAAGCCGCTCTGCATGTGCTGTCGCTTCCACCAGTCGAGGACGGCGATGTAGTTTTTTGAGCTCGCCTGTTCAAGCGCGGCTTCGGTGTATTCCAGAGAGAGACCACTCGCAGCCCACCAGTCGAGCGAGTTGATCCTTCCATTGCATGAAGCAGCGTCGATCGCCTCGGCGACCGTGCCCGGTTTCGGAGGGAGGACCAGCTCGGGGTGCTGCTCAAAGCCGTGCTTCCACCATGCAAGTACGGCAATACGCCCGTGTTTGGAAGCCGTGATCGGAATGAGGTCATCTCCAAAGACGGAGAGAAAGATGCGTCGGTGCTGCGTGAGCAGGAATTCGAGTACATGGACGTACCCAAAGCGCACGGCGGCAGCAGCACCAAGTCGTGTAGGTGGGTTGAGAGCGGGATCGGTGGCGCGAACAAATGGTACGGAGCCGGTGAGCATGGCGAGATCGGTGGCGCATGCAGTGCTCCACTCGGGGGGAACTGGTAGGGATGTGGGTAGGCCAAGGGAACGAGAGAGCGGCCAGTTGCCGACATGGTCGAGGATGTCCGCCAGAATCTCGACGGGGAGGTCTGGCATGCGCGATTGGAGTGATTCTGCATCTGCCTCGGTGTCCTCGACGGAGTCGGACGACGACAGGCTTTCTAGCGACGCCGTTGGGAAGTGATATGTGTGGAAGTCATGGTGGGCCAGTCGTGATACCAGTTCTGGATCTGCACCGGACGTGGGTAGGTTGCGGACTTTGAGGAAGAAGATCAGCTCTCGGTGGGTAAGTTTGGCGTAAGCATTGTACACGATGCCTAGCGGTCTTTCATGGCACTGGCAGACGAGTGGGTGCGGGATTCGAGCAGGAAAAGGACGCTCTCACGTACCGCCATGTGTAGTTAAATGGCCGAGCGGGTAGGAAGCGAGATAGAGTCGAGTCTTGGCTGATATGCTGCCACGTCACGTGTTAAAGTGCCAGCAAATTATGAGTAGGTGAGGCAGGCACAAGGATCGACACTGGACCCGGCCAGTTCCAATCAGTTGGCGCTTGTTCGTCAGCCACAGGCGTTACACTCGCAGCGTTTGACTCTGCAATCGCTCTGTTCCTCTCGGGTGGTGTTTCATTAGGTATGTCACCTTGCCAACGGTCTATGACGTCCAAACTTTTCGTATGTGACCGTCGACTCGTGGCTTACAGGATTTATGTTGGCCAAGTTGCCCTGGCCCGCGGCACGCCAATTGATATGCTGAACCGCTGTCCTTGATACAGACGCTGCTAGCTTCCGGAGCACTCTCAAGGGTGGAACATCCAAAGTAGTTTGCTCAATTGTGGACACGTCGTGACAACGGACGTTCAGCTGAGTGCTAGTTTGGGTATGGGCCACGAGTGTTTTTCACCCAGTATTTATTGTTGCTTCAGTCACTTGACCGATGTCGTCAACTTGAGGCGGTGCAACAGAAGATTGACGACATCGCCGTGTACCATGGTTGTGAAGGTATCGGTACTCTCGGCCGCCTCGACTCGTGGGGGGAATGACGAGATTCAGTGTCGCGGAGTATCAGAGACTATATGAAACTATCATCGACAATGCCGCCGAAGTGCACAACAAGACACGACGGAGCATGAACCACCCAAGCCCCAATCCCAGAGCGTCTCGCCTGCGCATAAGGCTCATTTGGTAGCATCAAAACATGTCGCGTCTATTCAACTGTGTACATGACAACGGGTTGCACTATCCTTCTCGGTACCGTTTACCCCGGTGAGCCGTGAGCAGCTCGTGGGAGCATCACTGGAATTGAACAGTAGTACATGCTGGATGCGTGGAGCATCCTGTCCATCGAAGATGACGACAAGCTGTGCGTGTTTCTTTCACTGTAGGATTCATATTTTTCACCCACCCTTCAGAAACACTCATCCCCTTCGCTTTTCACATTGGCTACCACGACGCTCAGGACCATCCCTTGTGATGCCACCAACGCTGGAACAGACTCGGAAAAGTACACGAGAATCGTCAAGATCATCGTTGTCGGAGCTCGTTGCATTCGACTCGGTCGCTCTCATCTCCTGTTGCGATACATCCAGCGAAATAGCAAACAAATCTCGGACAACAATGTGGTCGTTCCCGAAAGCACGATAAGCAGTCCCTCTCCCGCAAAAAAGTCAGCGTCCAACCGACACCCGGGCCAGACTCATACCTATAGTGAGGTGGACGAAGCGCTCACCCACGAGCTTGCCTTGGCACAATACTTGATGCACGATCTTGCGGACCATGTTTTTGGACACATAGTATCTACTGAGCTGGCGAGGGATGTTGCACAGATTCGTCAAAGACAAGTTTTCGATGAGACCGGCACTCAAAACCGCTACGATATCGCCCTAGATCCAACGTCTAATGATGCTCAGAGTGCAGTTCAACAAGCATTCGAAGAGGCTGATTGCTATGACTACCTCCTGCCGGGAGCCAGAGACCTCGACTACGCATAAAAAGGCAAGGGGCGAGAGAAGTACTCATTTAGGTGGACCTCCTTCCCAACGGAACCTCTCCATGAAGGCGAACTCGTCTCTTTTTTTAACAGCATC
This sequence comes from Tylopilus cervinicoccineus, assembly GCA_038094635.1. Lineage (NCBI taxonomy): Eukaryota > Fungi > Basidiomycota > Agaricomycetes > Boletales > Boletaceae > Tylopilus > Tylopilus cervinicoccineus. Next base: position 65,671 of record JBBPUK010000052.1, on the reverse strand, counting down.
ACTGATCGTGCCTTCGCTGTAGCGAGCCCGAAGCTGCGCCATCGCTTCGCTGCTCCAGAGGACAAACACCATGCCATACCACTATCGTACGAGGCCGACGGACAGGACACGAGACCCAACTTTTCTTTTTTGTTGCCTGTCCAGCATTCTCAGGTGATTTCGGGTCCGTCGATTCAAGGTTCGTCCATTTCACAGCTTCGCGCCTTGTTGGCGAATCGAAGAACAGGAACCTTGCGACAGGTGTCGAACAACTGCATCGGTATGCGTGGGGCTTGAGACAGGTACAGCCATGGACACTCTGTGTACTCGGGATGGTGATCACGGGGGTCAAGGCGGTTTTCCTACGCGGGGAGCGTAGCAGTGTCAAGCATCTGGAGGCTGATGCTGACAGATGGTCGTGGCCGTGTCGAATTCTGCTCGCGTTGGTGAACAAGGTGGACTCTGGGTCGCAATCCAGACGTGGTGCTCGGAGGGAAGGAACAAGTCTGCAAGGCCCTGAACGTGGCTCGGCGTTCAAATGCAGCAACATCCAAACGGCGGGCCCGACCAAGCTCACGTGAATTCCATTCCGAATCCTTTGCGACGAGTGCCAACATCTGAGACTAGATTTGCAGCTCGACCCTGCACGGATTCAATTTCCTTTTGGCGCCCACAGAGAATCACGTCTTCAACAAAGAGGCCTCATGCCGAGATCGCAGACGACAACGCGGGGACGCAATCAAAGGAACGCAGGATTGATGGGAGCACCGTTGACGATGTAGAACGCTTCGTCTTTTTTGCCAATTGCTGTGTAGGGTCACGAATGCCTAGGTGTCTTGTTCACGGCCAATTTTATTCGTGGTAGAGGAACGACGATATTCTCTGTCGTGAATCTTGAAGACGACCATAAGCTATGGTCTTGAAAACGGCGTGGCAAGATCTGGGCCGGGTGGTAGAACTCATGGGACGCTTTGGGAAAGCAAGTCGCTTCAACGTCATTGTGTCACTCATGTATGTTATCTTTTCGGGCGAAGGAGACGGTCTGCTGACGTGTGTTTAAGACGTTCAGGGTAGAGAGGAATGGGAAGACGTCCACGACGCTGGGTGCAATCAGGGGATTCCTCGCCGGCCAGATGGACGTTGTCGTGTGTTGACGATCTCTATCTCTGAGCTGAAGCGCCCGGTGAAGTACTTTTGGGGCGTGCATGGCTTTGTACGAGGATTACACGGTGCTCTGAAAGGTACGATGCTTTGTTATGGCGTCATGATAGGAATGGTTTATTGATGTGACTGCAGGCAAGGACACCAATATCTCACGGCGATCAGTATCTTGCACCGCGACATCAGTGAGAATAATGTCGTTCTTGCACTTTGTCCCGAGGGCTCGCGAGGATACCTGATCGACTTTGACATGGCCGTCTTATAGAATGCTGAAGCCCGAGCGTCCCCCCCTAACATGCCCTAACTTGGAAGACAAGTGAAAAGTTGACTCGTTCGAGCGATAAAACTTCTCTTTGCTCACTACGAGGTGACACAGAACTATTACAGACCTGACATGCTTATTTTCGATCGTAGTCCTTCCCAACGCTGGTGTTGGCGCATCAATAGCGTCCTTTCATTGCCATGTTCTACTGCAGAGAAAACGATGCATCATTTGCCCTACAGGCGTGTCTACCCTATGGTCTTCGACTGCCCGCCTCCAGGCAACCTCGCAACAAGACCGTTCTGTGTATTCGCCGGAGACTGTGTCTGCGCGGAGCTGAGAGCGCTCGTGGCCAAAGACCCGCTCTCCTGGTCATAGACAATCCTATTGTACGCCGCGCCGACGCGTCTGTCGTACGTGTTGCCTCTGGTATCGGTGTAAGAAAACGTGTTGTCGTTCGTCCCGTTGCCTGTGTTGTCGCCTGCGCTCGTGAATGTAAAATAACCCGCTACGACAGCCCGAGTGAGACGGTCGCGCTAGTGGGAGAGAAGCAGTGAAAAGTCGTACCTGCTCGCTGACGTTCCGCGATGGTCGATCCTAGGATGAACGGCGCAGGAGCGACTTGTCGGTTGTAAGAGTGATCGAAGGAAGTGTAGACTAGTGCGTTTTTGTCAGCACGTGTGCCAGAAGAAAGACGGTGGCCATACACGTTTGGGAGGTATTCGTAATCTCCAGATAGGTCATGTTGATGTACAGCGGGTATTCGAAATTGTCCACCACGATCGGAACGCCGTCGTGTAGCGACAAGACGGATCCCGAAGCGACCTGAGCCATGTTCTGTACGAGAGACGTGGGATTCAACAACCTCGCATCGGAAAAGCGCACGTCTGAGCATTCACCTGGACAGTCGCGTTGTCGAGGTAGTACTGCGTGTTGGTATACTCGAGGTTCTGCTGGAACGCCACCGATGTTGCCCGCCCGCTCCCGCCAATGACGACCGCCTCGATGTACAGCACGCGCTGCGCCCTGACTGTTACGTTGACGTCCGCACCACCGACGCTGGCCGTCGTCTCCGTGACTGCGTACGGTTGAACATCGTAGCACGTGATCTCGCCTGTGGTCGGCTTCCCAGACGGATCCGTGACGACCTGGAGTAAACCCGAGAGGTACCAGTTCTGGTTCAGCGTGTGGTTCGTCTCAGCGGAGACTACGTCGAGTGTGACGTTGTGAGGACGGCCGTCCGCAAATGTCGGGGCGAATGGCGTCAAGTCTAGAAAGTATGTCGGAAGGTCGAGGGCGCCGTAGGCGGTGATCGGTCTAGGGATAGGTCCATGAACGACTAGCGATCTTCTGCCAGTAAACGAACTCACCGCCAAACGGAGGGGTTGATTCCGCCAGTGAAGATGACCGGGTAAGGGAATGCGACGCCGGCGAGCTGACCGTCGACCAGCAAGCGGACCTCGCGGAACGGGCCACCGCCATAAGTAGTATTCGCAGGGAGACTGCCGAGATATGCATCTGGAACGTTGTAGTACTATGCACGGGATGGGTCAGGGTGCGAGAGACACGCGGCGGGAGGACGGTTTTTACCCAAAACTCTTCGTCACCGTTGCCCGACGCATAGAGTTCGGCGTATATCTGCACTGTGTTCCGAGGGAGGGTGATGTTCAGCTAGACTGGGGATGAATACCATAATAGCGCGACGTGGAGCATCTGACTGACGGAGAATGCAGGTGGGACCGAAGCGTCATCGGCCGAGTTGTTTGACATGGTAGAGATTGGGACGACGAGGTCCGATTGTCCTGCCGTAGGATAGGCCTGCGAAGCTGCATAAAATGTTGCATGGAGCGTCGCTGTCGAGCAATGGCAGTAGGATCACAGCTGACATTCGGAAAGCGTTTGGAGCACATACTCGCATACTGTCCGGTCAACCCGGTTTGTAAAAGATTGTCGAGTGCGAGGATAAAGGTCCCTGGATAAGCAAAGAGAGGAATATAACGAGTGACGTCCTTTATGTAGGTCCAGATGATGCCGTCGTGTGTGGGTTCGGGAGTCGAGGTACGCCAGACTGGCCGTGATCGATGAGATTCCGACCGGGCGATTGCAATCATGCACGTACTTTCGGTGTTCTGGAACGTGAACACCCCGAGGCGATCGTACTGGGTTCCGTTGGAGGTGACGGTAAAGTTGAGCGTCACCGCAGCCCAAGAGCCGGGTTCACCACAGTGAGAGGGTGGACTGGTCGCGGTGTCAGTCGTCGTACGAATCGGAACCCATCGTCGACTCACGCATAGTGGACGATCTCAGGGCTGATGGATTCATGAGCCCTGAATGAAAAAGCCGTCGGGTCTCGACTCACTGTCCGTAAGAGTCTCCGAACGTGCGCCTGTGTGTTGCGGGTCAACCGTGTGGGTCGGTCGTCTGTGCACGGTGCTCACTCGAGAATCAACATTGTGCAGGTCTGGACATGGCTAGGTACAGGTGGAGGTGGGGCGACTTGGAAGTCGACGAGGACACGAGCGTCGGCGCAGGCAGCTGCTGCCGCGGCGAGCAAGAGGGCCAGCGCGGGCACCATGAGGAGGATGTAACACTAGTCTGTCTGGAACCACCGACCCGGCGCGTCTCCCTGGTTTCAGAAGACACGCAGCGTGGGTACTGAGACGTCCAGCTTGTTCGTGACACGGCCTGACACTCCAACGACCGCGTGCATGCTGCGCAGCCATGAGCAACGAGGGGGAAAAAGACGGCCGTGTCGCCGCACGAAGACGAGAGGAAAGAGAAGGTGTTTCGTGTATTTATCTGGTCTCTGCTGACATTCCCACGGTCCCCCTCGCCGCCAGCCCGACTGCCCCGACCGCTGCTGCGTCCTCGACAAACTCGACATGGCGAAAGACGCACCCCCGCTCCCTGAGCCCGTCCAACACCAGCTTTCTGTACGCCCCGACCCCGACCAGACTGCCCCCGAAGCACAGGAGCGCGTCCTCGGGCATGACGCCCCTGGGCTTGAGTACCGCGTCTTCGCCCGGTGTGAGACACAGCATGGAAATCTGATCCGCGAGCGCGCCTGCGCAATTCGTGAGCACCCTGAGCGCGAACGCGTCGCCCTCTTTGAACGCCGCCTCAAAGACCAGCGGACAGAGCTGTGAGAGGCGCTTCTCGCGTGCGACGCGCTGGTGCGCAGGCACGTTGGACGCAGCGTCCACACCCTGCGCTGGCTCGGGGATGTGGACCACGGCGAGCACGTCGGCGGTGTTCTCCTCCCCCGCGATGCCAAACTGCGCGAGGACTCGTTCCTTGAGGGGGCTTCGAGCGGGGGAGGGAGTGCCGAGCGAGGCCTGTGCGAGCTCGTGCATCATCATGCGGACCGTCTCGCGGCCGACGTGGAAGCCACCGCCCTCGTCGCCGAGGATCCAGCCCCACCCGCCCGTGCGTGCGAGCTCGGCGGGTGCGCCGTGCTCGTCCTGGCCAAAGGACACGACGCAGGACCCGGTCCCCGCGATGGCGGTCACGGCATGGGCGACGTCGGGGTGGAGACGGAGCGGGGCGGCGAGGAGGTGCGTGTCGTTCGTGACGGTGAGCCGGGGGCTGTCCGGGGGGAGGTCGACGAGCGGGGCGATGAGGCTGGCGGCGTTGCGCGCTGCGGCGGGAGAGTCGACGCCCGAGATGGCGAACCAGGCCGAGGCGAAGATGCCCCGCTGTGTGGACGACCCGAGTGCGCTGGAGACGGCGGTCTGGATGGCGTGCTGAAAGTCGGCGGCGGACGTGTAGGCAAAGTTGGATGGACCGCCGAGCGCGCGACCGACGATGTTGCCGTCGCTGTCTGTGACGACGGCCGAGGTCTTGGACCCGCCGCAGTCTACGCAGAGGAAGAGGGACATGGTGGTTGCTACGGATACAGATGTGACCATCACCACGACGACCTCGACGACCTCGACCTTGACGACCACGACCACGACCACGACCACGACCACGACCTCGACCTCGACCACGACCACGACCTCGACCACGACGACCACCATGAAGCTCTCCTCGCCGTACCCCAACGTGCCCTTGTTTCGCCGGTCTCTCTTTACCCATGTCCTGGGCACGACGCCCGACGCACCCCATCTCGTCGGTGGCTACCCCGCGACGTCCCCCGCCTTCATCGACGCCCCCACCGGCACTGTCCTCTCGCGCGCCGCACTCCGCTCGTACGCCCTCCAGTTTGCGCACTCCCTCACGCTCACAGCCAGTCCCACCGTCCTCCTCTTGTCCCCAAACACCCTCGTCTGGCCCATTCTCCTGCACGGCGTCGCCGCCGCCGGTTTCCGTGCCACCCTCGCCAACACCGCCTTCACCTCCGCCGAACTCGCCTACCAGTACGCCGACGCCAACGCCCACCTCCTCTTTGTCCACCCGACCCTCGTCCCCGTCGCACAGGATGCCCTCAGATCCCTCGGCTGCTCTGACGCCGACATCCACTCCCGGCTCGTCCTCATGACCTCCCACTGGCTCACCGGCGCCCCCGACCCCGGCCCACACTTTCCCCACCTCGTGTCCCTCGACACGTTCTTTGGGCGCGGCGAGCTCCCGCGCGAGGTCTGCCTCGACGGCGACCGAGCACACGAGACCCTCTACCTCTGCTACTCCTCCGGCACGACCGGCAAATCAAAAGGCGTCGAGACGACCCACTACAACCTCATCTCCCTCCTCGAGATCCTCCGCGCCGCCTGGCCGGGCACCATCCCTTGCCTCTCTCCGTCCTGGCCCCCCACAGACCACAGCGTCGGCCCGCTCCCAGACGTGATCTTTGGCTCGTTGCCGTACTACCACATTTATGGCGCGATCAAGCTCCTCGTCTTTCCCATCTCCCTCGGCACCCCCGTCGTTGTCATCGGCGGGTTCGATCCCCCCGGGTTCTGTGAGGCCGTGGCGAGGTATCGGGCGACGGTCCTCTTGGTCGTGCCACCCATGCTGGTCGTCCTTGCGCGTCACTCGGGTACGCCTTCCTTGGAGGCAGATTTCGTCTGCTTATTCCTCTTTCAATAGCTGTCGAACAGTACGACATGTCCTCGATACGTGTCATCTATTCGGGCGCTGCACCCTTGGGCGCAGACCTTGTCGCGACCATACGACAGCGCCTCCAAAAGGTCGGCGCCAACGCCATCATCACTCAGGGTCTGTCCGCCCGCCTGCTGCCCCATCTATTGACCTCATTGGATCTTGCGCCATGTAGCATACGGTCTCACGGAGACCTCTCCAACGATGACGCTCTTGCACACGAACGACGCCAATACGCACATTGGTTCCGTCGGGCGCGTGCTGCCCAATCTCGAAGTGCGGCTGGTGCGTGAAGACGCGGGGGAGGTGCGCGCGTGACGCCTTTAGCGCAGAACTCAGGCTGACCGCTGTCGCGTGGTGTGTGCAGGTCATTACCGATATCCAAGGGGCGGGCGAGCTGTGGGTCCGAGGACCGACGGTAATGAAGGTGCGCGTGTGCCTGGTTGCCGGGGACGCTAGCTATTGCTCACGCGCTTGGGATCGCTGTCAGGGGTATCTGAACAACCCGAGCGCGACGGCGACGGCGATCACGCCCGATGGATGGTTCAAGACGGGGGACATTGCGCGCAGCGACGCCGAGGGATACCTCACAATCATTGATCGGCGGAAAGAACTCATCAAGTACAAGGTAGGCTTCCCTTTTCACGTGTCGCTCGTTTGACGATGCCATTTCCTGCGTGCGTGGTTAGGGCTTCCAAGGCAAGTTTCTTCGCCCGTCGTGTGTCTTTGGCTGATGGACAACGGTGGACAGTGGCACCCGCGGAGCTCGAGGGGCTGCTTCTTCAGCATCCAGACGTGGCGGACGCTGCAGTCGTCGGGGTGTATGACAAGGCAGAGGCGACCGAACTTCCGAGGTACGTCTCGTTTGTTCTCTCCGTCTGAATCTGATTGTGGTTGTAGGGCGTACATCGTACCTACGCTTCCCGTCGAGCCACAGGAGAGTGCGGCTGCGTTCGCGCAGAGGGTACAGGCGTGGATCAACGAGCGGGTGGCGGCGCATAAGAGGTTGCGCGGTGGTGTCCTGACCGTGAGTCAGATTCCTAAAAGGTGGGATCTGACTTGCTGTGTGAGTTGTGCGCTGACGGACGTGTGGATAGTGCGTCGGGAAAGATTTTGCGACGCGAGTTGCGCGAGAGGGCGAAAGGGGAGGTGGGATATGGGCAGGTAGGGTCGCGAGCAAAGCTGTAGACGGAGAAGGGGGTATATACGGAAGATTGGGTGCTCGAGATTCGTATGTACTGACCGTGTTGTATGTTACTACGAGAATGGTCATGACGTTGCTAGTCGTCGAGCGTCGTGGACGGGTGACTCGTTTACAGCAGTAGCAGCTCGGGAGATCTCTTGCTCATGAACGTGATAATGCTGATTGGTCCAAATGGCAATCACTCAGTGATGGATGATGGATTGAGCAAGTGACCCAATCAACTGCCATTTTGCGTGTATCTGGACGTCTCGATCGACATGCCTATTACAATCTGCTCCTCAGCTCGGGCACCAGGTCTTTGCCCCTCCCGTCGCACAAAAAGTCTCTCAGATTGGTGAGCGCACGAACTTCCATCTGGCGCTGAGAATCCTGGTTCTCTGTCCCCATGTGCGGGAGGAGGGCGTTTTGTGGGAACGCGAGCAGGCGGGGGTCGACGTGGGGTTCGTTGGGATAAACGTCCAGCCCGACCGCAGAGAGCTGTCACCAACGAACTCGTCAGCGCGCCTTCGAGTTGCCCGAGTAGGCAAGGGGGGAAAAAGACCCACATGACCGTCCTCGAGCGCCCGAATCATTGCCTCCTCGTCGATGACCTTTCCGCGCGCCGTATTGACGATGATGCTCCCCTTCTTCATCGCCCGGATCTCGCGCTCGCCGACGAGGTGCACTGTTTCCGTGCGCAGGGGAACGTGCACGCTCAACACGTCCGCCTGACGACACAGCTCATGGACACTCTCGACGTACGTGCACCACGTGGGCGCGTCCGGGACGCGGTGCCGGCTGTGGTACACGACACGCATGGGAAAGGCATGCACGAGATGTGCGAGGCGCAGGCCAATCCCGCCCAGCCCGAGGATGCCGAGTGTGCGCGTGCTCAGGTCGTGCGTGTCCCTGGACGAGACGGGCGTCTTCCACGTCCCTGCGTGCAGGGAGCGCTCAGCCTTGGAAAAGTGACGGAGGGTGGAGAGGATGAGGTAGAGCGCCGTCGTGGCGGTCGCGTCGTCGACCGCGCCCGGGGTGTTGGAGACGTGGATGCCTGCGAGGGGTTGAACGAACGCTGAGTGACCTTTGCAGTGACAGATGAGCAAGAGGGTTACCGTGTGCGGCGCATTCCAGCACGTCGATCTGATCGTACCCTGCCCCGTTGTGCGCGATCCACTTAACGGTGCCCATCTTGGCGAGCGCACGGATGATCTCCTTGTCGAACACGCCGATCCGGTCAGCAGAGGTATTGTGGCGGTAGATGCCAACGACGCCGTCATATTTCCCGCCGGGTTTCAGGCCTGCGAGAAAGTCGGAGCGGTCAGGCGAGTCCATACGCTAGTACGATGTGGTTTGAATGGAACATCATCCTGGAAGGACGCGAAGAGGAACGCACGGCGACGTCCGCGAGGCCGTCGAAGAGCTGCTTGACCTCTTCGTGTGCCCAGACGATGTCACCTAGCACAGACGATCGACCATCAGCGTCCTGTTTTCTCTCGTCTAGCAGATCCTACCGCAAAGCATGATTCGACGTTGAGCGCTGGCCATCGCGACAAGGACGAGATGGCGATGGAGTGGGAAGAGCCAGATTCATTGAAGTATATGTACAACGGCACCGGCACACTCGGCCCGGTCTCTGGCACTCGGTCCCTTGTCTCAAGTTCGCCATCGCGCGCACTTGCATCCTTCGCTCCGTGTCCTGCGTGCGCGTCCCAACGTGCGGCGGCGGTTCGTCGGGGATGACAAGGTATGATGAATGTTGTGGATTAATCTTTTGTAGAGTCAGCTTGAAGCCATGTTCGAACTTTATCCCGGGTCTTTTCTGCCTTCATTGCGCGTGCTTGGTGCTGACCCTTCCTCGCACTTTGCATCCACAACGCCAAGATCATGTCAGCAAAGCCAGGGGTCTGAGAGTCCGCAGTGTTGCTCGCTGGCCAACCAACACGCCTTTTCTCCTCTCGCCTGGCAGCCTGTGCATCGCGCTCAAGCATCTGCTGGGAACGTTTCTTACTCTGACCAACACTCGATACACCATCATTGGGGTAGTAAATATCCTTGGTGCATCCGCGGGCAAAGTTCACAAATAGAGGCACCCCCCACGTTTTGAGGGCGGCACTACCATAGGCGACGTCGAAGAGAAGACGTGGCGGCCACTCATCACTGTCCGATTGCCTCGCATCCGAGTTGTGAGGCGCCAGGAGCGCGGTGGCGACATCACGATTATTAAAGTGCTGAAACGTGAGACGACTGTTTGCGAGCGATGGTTGTATGACGAAGCCTAGATGATCGGCATTGGGTTGGGTGACGAGGTCCACGCCCTTGACAGTCATCGCGAAATTGGGGGTCTACGAATTCATTCAACCATATGGAAGCCAGTTGGGGAAAATGACTAACTTGCAAAAAAGCGACCTCAGAGGCCCCAAATGGTCTGTGTAGCTGTATGGCAAGCAGGATTCCGTTACGTGCATCGTTGATGTCATTCAAGGGTGGTTCCAAAACTTGATGCTTGTGATTGGCGAGATCGTTTATGTACTGGAACTGGAATGAGAACTCGGAGTGATTCAAGAAATATACAGAACACACCTGGTGTCCCTTTGCGTGAGGAACGATATGACACGCCTGAAAGTTTGTTGCACCGGTCATCAGACAGGTTCCGTCGCGTTCAGTCACCCTCCGTCTGAAATCGGCCCGGCTGGTGGAGATAGCTGATGCATCTGAAGTCCTGTCGTCCATCAAATCAGGGTCAAGCAGAAGTGGCTCTAGCATTGAAGGTGAATGAGAGGTCCTTGGACGCCGAGATATGACTTGCCTTGTGATACATAGTAATATTTACCAGGCTGTATATCAGCCTGATAATACTCGACCTCTGGGCCATCGGGTGTGGTGGAGATGTGGCCTTCGGTGCCATAGATTGTAAACCCGAGATAACGCAACCAGGTAAGAGGGTGTACTGAGAAGAGCTGACATGTGTCAACAGGAACAGATAGCGCAGCCTGGTATACACCATTTATTAGCATCCAGAGCTCGACGGTGGTGGCCATGTTGGATGACAATGAGAGGCGTTTTCATACTACTACTGTAGATTTGCGGCTAGCTTGGCGGCGTGGGAATGGATGCGGTATACATCGACCCCTCTTTCAGCCTGACTCTGGCAGCGACTTCTGCTCATGCAAGTCGAGGAAAGGGCATAGCCTTCGTTTTATGGGACCTCCAGAGTTCAGGCATTGAGTGCACATCCTCTCTTTTCCCAACTTTGACCAAGGTTAGCTCGGGTATACTCTGTCCGTCACAAGAGAAGCATCTTATCTGTTTTCCTCAATCCCGTGTCGTGACAGGCCGCCTTGAGCCATGTCTGATCGGTGGATTAGAATCAATTGTCAGGTGACGGCTGCAACATGCTGTCTCCGTTTTGCAGCCAATACGAACCTGCTATGGTTGGTAATGGCAAGTATCATGACACTCTCGCCGTCCCCTAAATTCAGTTTCCCAGCATGATCAGCTTCCCCTTCCTAACAATGTGAGATTGCCTCATGGACCCAAGTGAACAGGCTTGGTTACTCCAACAAAATTGTGACCATGTTCAGCGCGGAATGCAAGCACGATGTGGCAATCTGCTTGGATACATTCGACTTGAATAGTCTCCTGTTCTTCTCGGCGTCCATGTCCTAATGTGGCTCGTGCTAAAAAGGGGGTTACTGACAGCGGTTGCAGGTCCGGGTTGCAATTCGCTAACCACTGACTGTGTCCGACGTCCAGGCAGCGTCCATCACTGGCACAACCTGTCAACGGCAAAATAGAGAGTAGAATGTCAGTGGTGGAGACCAATGTACCGGCAAGATAGTTTTATGCATTGGAGATCCCACATGAACTTCTGCTGAGCAGTGTTTTCCCTTTGTTTTGGAAGTATTAACACTCGATCATCTCACAGGTGACTTTGGAATGGAATCAACACTTGACATGCAACGATGGGTAACGTTTTCTGCCACATTTCCAGATAGATTAAATGGCTCCTGTAGAGGTTCGGCTATTCTAAAAAAATGCATCATGCAGACTGTCTTCCATGTCGTGATTGACCACTTCCAGGCTTCGTTGTGACCCTCAGCGGATTTAGATGCTTCTGGCCATCTGGTGAGCCGATTAACCCCATTTACGACAGTGTTCAGTCGCGCTGATATGCCATCGACTAAGCTCCATTGTGGAGCTCAAAATGTCACATGTGGAACTCCGTAATCAGATAAATCCCTGCAAATGAGTTCGCCACTCCCTCCAATTATCCGCTTCCAGACGGACGTGTCGCATGGGAAATTAGAAACGACTACCCTACATCCTCCGACAAACTTCCTGATGACGACCCGGATAACCAATGGCCATGGCTCGACGTGGAATTCAAGACTGGGCCGACGGTGTATTGCAAGAAGTATTTCCTTGATGGAAATACCGAGAGCAATTTCAAGCGGAGAATGCCAAGCGTGCGCGTGCTCAGGTCGTGTGTGTCCCCGGACGAGATCGGGGCTTTCTACGTCCCTGCGTGCAGGGACCACTCTACCTTGGAAAAGTGGGGGAGGGTCGAGATGATGAGGTAGAGTGCCATCGTGGCGGTGGATTTGTCGACTGCACCAGGGGTGTTGGACACGCGGGAGGACGTGGTGTGAGCATAGGGATGGGCATGGAGACGCGAGTGCGGAACGGGCTCGCTCGTTCACCCTTTTCTTTACATGCCTGCACGTCGACAAGGTCGTACCCCGCCCCGTTGTGCGCGATCCACTTCACGCTCGACGGGAGCCCCCTACGAGCTCGCGATCAAAGATCCCAATCCGTGATGCAGAGACGTTGCGCCGGTAGATCCCCACCGTGCCATCATAGGGCTCGCTGGGCTGGAAGCGGACCAAGAACTCGGCACGACTAGGCGCGTCGTCTTCCTGTACTGGGCGATGTACGCACAACCACTTTCGCAATGCCATGGAACAGCGCATGAACTTCATCACGGGCTCATCTGGGGCTACCTATTGAATGAACATCAGCAATACAAGGACGTCATTCTTCTGGTGGGCTTGAGGAGCTCGGTCAATCCCTCCGAAAAGAAATAATAATAAATAGTTAGGAGCGTCGTGGATCCTGCTGACTGATCCACACACTCAAATACATATTACACCCACATTGATAGTAGTACAGATCGAGAAATAAGCACGAAATTAGGTAGACGGACAGAAATGACATATCAATCTGGATTCTATCAGAAACCTGCGAAATGACTCCACTCGACTACTCACTGGTCGCTGAAACCACCTCCATCTCAAGGACTTTCATCTCAAAAGCATGTTTGAACGGCACATAGAGCTTTCCAGGCACAGCAAAAACGATCTCCTCAAAGATCCCCTTGAACTTGGCAGGGTTCGTTTCCTCTTTACCCGCTTCTGTTCCTTCCCGAGTTCCGCAAACTAACAACTCTGCCCAAAGTTCAGCCACCATCTCGACGCTGTTTTGGCTGGAACCACATCCAAATGCGCCAAGGACGAGCGCGCGGTCGCCACGGCTCTCAAAGATCCGCAACACACGCGCCATGCGATCCCGCATCGTGTCTCGTATCCCCTCCTCAAAGATGTGAGCATCCGAGGACGTGATGAGGTAATTTTGGCGAATAGCAGCAGCATTCACAGGTACGCTTGAAAGGACATTGATGAGATAAGGTGGGATGGTCGAGCAGGAACACGAAGGTGCTAGATCAACACCAATATCGTCATCGTCATCTCCACGAAGTACGACAACGCCAGGACTATACACCATGGAATGATCGTGGAGGCCAACACCGTCGGCGCATAGAAATTTTTTGTGTGTCCGATAGAATTCCTTTGCCTGAGCTGATCGTAAGCTAGACACAAGCGATGTCGATCGTGCAAGGACTTCTTCTTGCTCGTTGCCTCCGCGCAAGAACCCACCGCCTGGTCGCTTGGCAGATGCAAAGGACAGGACGCCTACAGAGCAAGTGGGGAGGGCATTGGGATATTGCTTCGTATATCGCGGGTTTTCTGTAACCAAGCGTCTTGCAACGGTGAGAGTCGACTTGGGTACGAATTGGATCGAGCTTGCTTCGCAAGTAAGTGTGCTTGCCCTAGACCCACGCCAGTTGGCAAGGTTAGGCGAGCAGTGCGGGTAAAACGTGGTGCCTTGTTGGCTAATGACGATTTGGGCAGCGATATCGGAGAAAGACTGCATCACGTTAGGGAGCCCTGGATTGAGCATAGCCACCGACAACGTATACTGGAAAGGTGACGGTGCCAACGGTACAGGAGGGAGGGTGGGGAGTCTCTGTGTGTCATACTTGCCGTCTCCAAGGACGATCCGTTGGGTTTCATGGGCAATCTTGATCCACTCCGAACGCTTTTCGCGCTGAGCTGCGAATGCCATCCGCATGCGCTGACGTTTGAAGTATTCTTGCTTGCGCTGCTTCTTTGAGCGCGCGATAGATATGGAAGGCTGCTTGGTCGCAGTCAAAGAATGCATTGGAGTGTTTGAGCGTGCCCTACCTTGGGGCACTCTTCGAGTCGACTTTCTTGCCATTGTGTGGGTGGTCGTGGTCGTGGTCATGGGCAGTTTTGGTGGCGGTGCTCCTTATTCATGTATTTGTAGCTGTGTGTGATTTTCCACGCTGGGTACTCTCTGACCATCAAGCCATGCCTTTCTTTCAGGGAGCAACAAACGTCGATGCCTCGCATGGCAAATTCAACGACGTGACTGGCAACCAAACGTTTGTCGATAACAGCAACCACAGCACGGCAAATAACTCCAACAATACCACCACAGTCGATAAATCGTCCAAGGTCACTGACTCATCGGTCCATCACTCGATGGGTAAGATTGTCTCGGTCTCTTTTGCGGTGCCCCACTTGACCACGTCGACCAGCCATGCCTCCTCCACCGGAATTCCCTGATCCGGCCCAGCCATGATGCACTCATCTGGTCTGTGACTTCATGTTGTGGTGCACGTGAGATGGTTCATTGTCTATGAACACCTTTTGAATATTCCATCTACAGATTGCTATGTCTCACTTGATGTACTGAGTAGCAAGTGTATACCTCACTCTCTGGGCTTTGCAGGGGCTCAGGCGCCCATGAGTGAATCGTAGAAAGTTAACCTAGGCGTTCAAGTGCCCAACGAACTTGCAGTCTTGCTAGGTCGGGTGGCGCCTGTCGTAGTCTATCTAAACCATTCAATAGGAGCCTTCAAATTATACTCGAAAGCCAGTAGATGATCCTCTAAGTTGCCGACGCTTGGCACGTCCCAGTCAAGTGAGTACATTACTGTCGAAGTGGCAACAGCTGCAAACCACAATCAAGTGCAGCGAATCCACGGGGGTGTCCCCTGGTCTTCTTCGCTGCCGGTCTCTCGTTTAGCACTTCTCACACAATGATTCCATTTCCCGACTATTACCGAATACTTGAACATGTGACTGGATTTGCTTGAAATCCTATCGATTGATTCTCCCAACAGCAACTTGATCAATGTCAATTTCAAGGTCCTCTGCCGCTCAACCTATCTTCTGGCTGAAGACCATATTCTCCCCGTTGAATACACACGAGCGTGGATGAGTTTGAACCACAGAAAATTTCTATTAGGCTGTGATGGTGCTTTGCCACACATTATGGTGTTGGAGATTCCTGTCCGGAACAAAAACGATCATGGTGGTAAGGTTCTGATCTGGGTACTATTCAGCATGGTTCTGATGCACCAGAGAGCAGAAATTTACCACATACTTCGCGAGTAAAAACCCAGAAAGATACAACCTACTTGTGCGCGTACTTTCGTGAGGGAGGACACCCAGTCACATAGACAGGATTTAAATATTCATACCTCGGCAGATCTTTGCGCTATCTCACCTGTCAACCCAATTCACTGCGTATTGGACAAGTCTTGCCGAGATATGATACGACCGGCTGTCGCGCTCCTTTGTGGTGCATACATTCCGGATCCCAACCGACCAGAAGAACTTACGGGCGACCGGATTTAAGGAGTTAGGTAATGTGAGCCAAGGATCGCCAATTCTTCCTCATTCAACCATGTCGGTCGACCCCGAAAAAAAAGTCGAGTCGTACGAGGAGCATGTGGCTGCGGTCGGCGTTACGGTGAACGACGACTCGAAAGCAAGGAGCGGTGCAGCTCGAAACACGAGAGGCGGCAGAACGTCGGCTCCTTCGGAAGTTTGATTTTCGCTTGCTGTCCACCATCGTCGTCATCTTTCTGATGAACCAGATTGACGTGCGTCGTTGCCCGAGTGTCATGCAACCGTGTACGTGTTCGGTTTGTATTGACCTCTGTCGTGATATCGCAGCGTGTTGCAATCACGTCTGCTCGGCTCAGGGGTTTACAGGCGGATTTAAGCTTATCTGGTACATATGTTCTCGCGCATTCATAGGGTCTGGAAGCTCACCATGATTACAAATATTCAGTACGATACGGTGGTCGCAATTCTTTTTGCATCCTATTGCCCGACACGGATTCTCTCGAATATGGTAAGCAGTTCAGTAGGGCAGTTGGTAGTTGAAGCTGTCTGAAGGCTCTGGAGTATGTATTAAAGTGAGTTGAATTTCATTGTTACCGAATAACACGATCTCGGAATATCAGCCCTGCTTAGACTCACCTTATATATCGGAACTCGTGTCGCCCTATGGGGTCTGACGAGCACTCTCACTGGTGTAACCCGCAATTTTGCGGGTATCATAGCTTGTCGTGTCTTCATCGGGTTGCTGAAGGTAGGACGCCGGAAGCGAAGGTGACAAGTGACATGGGCGACGTTTCAGGCTGCGTTCTATCCTGGTGCCGTCTCTCTCGTCTCTGGTCTACACGCAAGATCGGTGCTTCTCTGCTCACATTATTAGGTTCCTTTACATCCTCTCCGCTGTAGGAACTTGCTCTCCGGTCTGCTATTCTCTATGCCGGGTTACTTATCCTTATCTCCAATGCGTTAGGTAGCGTGGGTCCACTCATGTTCTGTCCTTCCATTATAACTCCTCATAAAACCTGCTGGCAGCTGTGGGCTGCAGGCATTCTCGCAAACATGAACGGAGCGATGGGTGTCGCAGCATCGAGATGGTAGGACGGTGGCTGTTCAGACGGACTTGTTGACACG
>JBBPUK010000052.1:11325-48822 GCA_038094635.1 Tylopilus cervinicoccineus | reverse complement strand
ACTACAGGCTTTTCTATATCGAGGGCTCTATAACGGTGCTTACTGCTGTCCTGTCCATGTGCGTTGGGGGCTTGTGTTCCCTACTTGATTCCATTTCACTGAACGGAACCCCTAGGTGGTCACTTTCAGATTATGTACGTCCCAAGTTTTTTGATGGTATACCTTTGGCGAGTGACTGAATGCTATTCCTTCTGTGGAAGCCGCACAACACCAGATGGTTGAGTCCGGAAAGACATTTGGCAAAGTTCGGCTTGTGGAAGACGCTGGCGAAGCCGACAATGACTCCGCACAAGACTCGTATGTTGTACGCGGCTTCTCCGACGTCGCAAATGTCAACTACGTTTTCAGGTTTTTGAAGGTTTGAGTTTGGCGTTCAGAGACCCTCAGGTTCTGGTTTTCATGCTCATGTGTGCTTCTCAACTGCTGGGACTCAGGTTTGTCAACTTCTTCCTAACGCGAGTGTTTCGCCGCCGACTCGGGACTTTGTGATCTAGGTCATGCATACCCTACATTTAGGTTGGCTGCTACGCTCAGCTACTCGACGACGATCACCTTGTTGATGACGGCGTATATGTTTATAAAGTATCGTTTGTTCTCGGCTCTTATTCTCGACATTCGAGATCAGTCCACCTTGAATCTTTACAGACATCGCGACGATCATCAACGCGCGGCATGCTGTTAAGCAGCCCTATTCGAGATCTGGATTGGCGAACGGTTCATACACCAAACCGGCTGGTGGTGGGCCGTCATGCTCGGTTACATCATCTCCTTGTTCACGATGAAGATGGCCGGAAGATGTTTTTCCATGTTCTTCATGACGATTGAATATTGCAGTACATCACCTATCTTGACTTGTCGTTTTTTTTGCTTGTCCGAGTCTGACGTCGGCGCACATGTAGGGTTTACGCTGATGCTGGTGTGGGTGGCGAATGCCATCCCTCAACCACCCGCCAAACGGTCCGCCACAATCGGCCTCGCCAGCGTGTTTGGAAACCTGGAGAGTCTGTATGTGGTCGTCTTTATGGTACGATCTCATGACCGGGTGCTCCGCCTCTCCTCGCAAACAGAGCGGGGTCCTACGTCTGGAAAGCAAGTTGGAGCCCTGAGTACCATCCATCGATGGTTATTACACTCTGTGCGCTCGCATTTGTGAGTTTCCTCAGTTTCGGTACGTACGATTTTTCTTGGTGGGGGCTTCCACCGCCTTTATTTTCGTCTTGTCTTGACGTCTGTGTAGTGGTGCGCATGTTATTCGTGAAGGAGACCAGGCGGGTGGAATGCGAGAAGATGGACTTGTTCCATGAGCCAGAACGGGAGCGGATCGAGGAAGCGGCCAGGTTGGAGAGAATTACGTTCGAGGAGGCTGTGAGGCGCAGGCGGGGGTTCCGATATCTGTACTGAGTGCTGGAGGTTTACACTCCGTGGGGCTACGATCTTAACGGGTTCATACGCTGAACATGCCGGCTCACCAACGACAGACCGAATTCTGCGTATGCGTTGCTGGAGGCATGTACGAGGAGAGGCGACCCTGTACGATTGTTTCGAGACCAAGTACCCCATGCTTTTTGGTAGCCCGTCGGATGTGCCGACGGTTTCTTGGTGACGCGGTGCCAGTAAACTCAAAAGTGGACCAACGTCTTTGATCCAGCTGTAAAAAGGATGGCTCGAGATGCAGGCCACTGTTTCTCCCCCCTGGCGTACCGACATGTCACCTGAGGAGAAGAAGTCCGTGTCGGTGTCGGAAAATCTGGTCCCGAAGCAAGAAGAACATGACGACTTCATCCTTCTGACAGAGGAGAACAGAAGGACAGCAGAGCGCCTTCTCGTGTACAGGCTCGACATGAGGTTGATGCCTACCGTCGTCGTCATCTATGTGATGAATTACATTGATGCAAGTTTACTCCTTGTCATACATGGGCAGTGTGTTTCACGAGTTGGCTGCTTCTCGGGTGTCTAGCGTTTGGCTGTCAGTGCAGCTCGACTCCAGGGTTTGGAGGCCGATCTTGGTATCACGGGTAACATCGTCCCTCACCTAGCACGAGTCCACACTCGATCCTGGCATAGATGTGCAATATGAGTCAATCCTTGCCATTTTGTATGCATCTTATTGTCCTGCACAGATTCCCTCCAACATGGTACGTCTAGATAGGTTGTGCACTGTCATACATTCTTGCTCACACTCGACTTAGATCCTAGGCTATATATCAAGGTTTTCTTATCATGTATCGTAACGGGCGTCACTTACTGATATCACCCTTGTGACAGACCTTCTCTCTACATCGGAGCCTGCACGATTACTTGGGGTTTAACGAGTGCGCTGACCGGGGTCGGTCTCATTTCTCATGAAACTATGGTGCATGACTTAGGCCACCGGCAGGTTACGAAAAATTTTGCTGGGATCATGGCTTGTCGTGTTTTCATCGGGCTTCCTGAAGTAGATGTGAATGCATATACCGTCATCATTTGTCTCATCTTCCTTGTAGGCAGCCTTCTATCCAGGAGCAATGTACTTGTTGTCGAGATGGTACACAAGGAAGGTGAGACACGCTATTCACCTGTTTCCTTCCCTTTCCATTCTCACATACCTACGCTCACAGGAGCTGGCACTACGTTCAGCCGTTTTCTATGTTGGCCTATTAATAGCCAACGCATTTGGCAGCGTAAGTCCTATTTCTTAGGTGGTCTCCTAAGCCATATCCGTTATCAGCTCATCGCAGCTGGAATTCTGGCAAGAATGCAAGGAAAGCTCGGCATCGCTGCATGGAGATGGTAAGCAGTTGGAACCCTCGCGACGCCCCATGGTTTATTTATTGACCTGCAAGGTTGTTCTATATTGAGGTAGTCTTTGATTCCCTAAGCAATATCCTGCGTGCCGCTGATGGGCTGTGTTATCTTTATGTGTAGGGAGCCATCACGATGTTCCTGGGACTGTTGACCATGTACGTGCATCGCCTTCCAAACTCGGGAAACGTATTCCATAACCTAATCATCTTCCTCGCGACTATTCCAGGTGGCTTCTTCCCGATCTTGTGAGTGTCGACAAGCAGTGGAATGGATTTGATTGTGTATCTACACCTAACCGAAATCTTGTGTTGTCAGCCCAGTAACACGCGATGGATGTCTGCCGCGGAACGCCGCTTGGCACAAGTGAGACTGGCAGAGGATGCCGGAGAAGCTGATCAAGATTCTTCTGATACGACGTGCGTGTCTCGTCCTAGAAGCTAACATGACTTTAGTGCTTAAACCTACTCGGTCGCAAAAATGTACAACGTTCGACAACAGAATTTTCGACGGCTTCAAGCTTGCTATCCGCGATGTTAAAGTTTGGATTTTCATGCTCATGGGCTGTTCCCAGCTCTTGGGATTGAGTTTTATCAATTTCTTCCCTACGCGAGTCTCTGCCAATTGCATCATGTACTGTTGTGATCCTGACCAAGGTCGCTTCCTAGTTTGACTGCAACTCTTGGATACAACATAACCATCACTCTCTTGATGGCTGCGTGAGTACACTAGCGTTTCTCTGGCAGCTCTCTCTATTGACCTGGACACAGGCCTCCGTGGGTTTTTGCCTCGATATGTTGTGTAATCAATGCATGGCATTGCGGCAAGTCATATGCGCATCCAAAGTCGAGGTTGATTGTTGATCTCCAGACGTACAGACCGGACCGGGGAGCGTTACTTTCATCTCGCAGTCTGGTGGTGGACCATCATCGTCGGATACATTATTGCCCTATCAACCATGTCCACAGGTGGGAGATACTTTTCGCTTTTCCTCATGACCCTCGGTTATTGTGGTACGTATGGTGCGCAACGCATGTCCATCGACGTCCCGAAATGTGTCAAACAGGTTTTGCGCTAACGTTGACTTGGGTTTCGAATGCAATTCCACGTCCGCCTGCGAAGAGATCGGTGGCGATGGGCATGGTCAATGGAGTAGGAAACCTCGGAAACATGTGCGTCTGTGCCCCAAAGTAGGCCGACTAGAGGACGCTGACTGGACATTCAGGGCGGGATCATATATATGGAAAGCCAGCTGGGGTCCGAAGTACCATCAATCAATGATCATCTCGATCTGCAGTCTGTTACTCTCGAGTGTGTTGGGTCTGAGTAAGTCGCAACATTTATCTATACTCGTTCCATTTCTTTTACGTCTGTCCAACGCGTGCTCACGTATGTGCATTTCCAGTCATACGACAAATGCTGATCCACGAGAACAAGCAGATGGAGCAGGAAGAACGGGCGTTCATGGAAGGTGCGGGGCGGGAGCGGATCGAGGAGGCAGCCAAGCTGGAAGGTGTTTCGTTCGAGGAAGCTGTCCGGCGTCGCAGGGGATTCCGCTACCTTTATTGACACAGTTTGAAGTCGTGGTTGGAATTCTCGCGGAGATCATACATGTATCTACAAGCGAAAGTATGTCGACTGATTTATGCAACTTGAAGTACTTCTCGCTCAACAGATCTTGGCCTGATCAACTCGCTTTACGACTTGGAGTAATATAACCTCACTCGCTACGGGCAAACACCGTGTCGGCCATGCTGCGGCTTGGTCCTCGCACAGTTTGCTGGTGACAGCGAACGTCGACTGCTAGCTGACCACGAGTTACCAGCTCAAAGTCGCTCACAACTCATATCTCCAAGGAGCCTCTCATCCTTGTTGCTCAGATGTCGCATCCTCTATTCTTTCGTGGAATAACGTACTTTTATCCGGTTGGAAACACGTCCGCTTTGCGGTTAACTGAACATCTTCCTCCTGAACAAGAGGCAGACGTCCTGCTCCTGGCCTGTGGCGATCCTCGACATCTTTTGTACACTATGTATACAAACGAAACAGACTTGAATGTTGGTGCGTGATCTGCGCTATTTCATTCACATGGAACACTCCAACTCTGTTTGCATAGAGCCTCAGAAGCTGGATGTAACCTGTTGCGATATAGAAGCCGCTGTACTTGGTAAGGTCGTGCATCTCTCTTTGTGTTGATGCTTGAAATATCTCCATTAGCACGCAACGCCATCTTGTTCACGCTCTTTGCTGATGACGGCGCTCAAGATAGGTTGGATCGCATATGGAATATCTTTTACCACTTCATGTTGGATCAAGAATCGCTCTCCTTGCTCGTAGAGCAATGTCGCAAACTCGTGGCGCTGGCCGAGGATATCACGTCATGGAATGCAGGACCGTACGCACGCTTTCTGACCGTGTGCGACGAGAGGACGCTTGCAGAGCTTCGTCAGTTCTGGAAGCTATACGTCACCACGACGGAGTATACTTCAGATCGTCGCAAATGGTTCAAGAAAAACTTTTTAGATGGCATGAAAGAAGTCACCACAAAATTCAGTGATAGCTGTGTCATAACATCGTCCCGCTCTGCTGGTCCTCTTTTTCCCCTCGCAACGGAAGCCGTCGCTAAGCAGTTCCGTCACTTCTGGTCGACCGGGATCACGGACGATGGTCTGCACAGCACGGAGCAAGCTACGTTCGTGAATCCCACGTTTGCATTTTCCATTGCAGGAGAAATATTCTCTGTCCACTATGGGGTGGATCCAGTCGCCGGGTTTCATCTCGCAGAAGTGTTTGTGCCCTCCCATGGCGAGACGCAGAGTCTACTAGCACAGAAACTGGTACGAGCAGCACGCCACCAGTTTTCTCGGTGGGGCACTTCGGTCATCAAGCTTTTGAGGGTGACCTCTGCAACCTCATCGAAGCTCGTCATTCGGATGTTTGCTGGCGACGCGCTGAGGTTGTGTGAGGCATTCTCCCATCTCAACTCATGTGGCGTCACTGCCACTCCGATCATGACCTCGCCTTGGAGGGCGTCGAGAATAGAATTCGACCCAAAGCAGTACGGAGAAGGCGCACTTACTCCTGCTCCGACGACGTTCAACGTGATCGACACGTCAAACATTTCTGATCACGTCGGGCTCCTTAACTTGCTAGTAGCCACTGTTCCTATCCTCTCCAAGTCCCCTTCCGCGACGTTGTACACCGAGGCGTTGTTTTCATATAGCGAGCCACACTCGGTAGACATCTTGGAGCGACTCTGTGCCGACATGCAAACAATGTCGCTCCTCTTGGGGATTGTGCCCTCCGCTTTCCTATCGCGGTTCACCACTCGGTCGAACGTTCATGAAACTATCATGCAACTCTTCAAGAGCCAACAATACCACGAACGAATTGCTTGGAAAGCCATCAGTGCTGAGAGCCTCATGTCATTTGCTCCGGATCAGCTTGGTCTGCTCCTCTTTGAAGTCTACCTCAAGATGTTCTCGGACGAAAATATGGCCCGTCAGTTGCAAAATACAGGTTCTATACGAAAATTTCTCGAGACGACTCTCGTGCATTACACCCGTCGGAGCTTTGTACAAATTCTAAGCCGTATCAAGTCGCGGGTCCAAACGGACTGGACGCGCGTCATGACGGCGTTCGATGACCGAGTCGTGCGAGACAGTAGCTTGATATTGGGTTCCAACTTTTACCAAGAGATGTGTTGCCACTTTCACATCTTGGACATCGTCACGTTCACCTCCATGGAAGAGTCGTATATCCAAAACGTGCGCATCAAGACAAGATCTACACTTTTCAGAGACTGGGAGTTGATCCCACCTGTAGTCACTGTCGTCCTAGTGGTCCCCCGGAACAAGATCACGACTATCGAGTCGGAGCTCCGCCAGTCAGGGACCCCCTTGCTTCAATGCGAGATCAGAAACGCGAGCCTATGGAACATTTTTGGGCACATTTTCGCAGCATTTGGAAAACTTGAAGTCACTGGAACTGGTCAGACGAAAACCGCGACCATTGTGGAAGAGAAGCAAGGGGAGTCTTCCGCGTCTCTAATCGTTTTCTTCGCTGCGCCGTCCAGCGCATTGTTGCGCTCTCCGGACGCGGTAGTCGGGTTTAGGACTCGTCCTTCTCCACGCACGACCCACAGCCTGTCTTTGCTAGAAGCCATATTCACTGCGCCATTAGAAGAATCACGACACGTCCACTTACTTGCAGAGCCTCCTTCACCGCCGATCGCTGATCCGGCTGCGAAAGCGTCGCGTATTCAAGTGGCTGAGGAGAGTAAGCGAATCTTCGATGTGCAAATGAACGAATCTTGTACAGAGATTCGTTCGTTCGTCACTCGAGTAGACATATCAGACCCAGTGGGTCAAGCTTCATTGGCAGCTGGTTCGTTGGTCAAGCTCAAGCAAACACCAACCAATGCGACTCACTTGCACATTGACAAATACACGGAGAAGATTGACTTTCCATTGCCAGTGGACATCATAAACGCGAAATTTCGCGTCGCCCGCAAGTCGATGTACGTAGAGGTTCGTTGAATATTGGGGACGACCCATATTTGAAGCATGCATTGAGAGCTTGACAGGTCATAGTGCGGTTAGCATTGTCCATGCAGGTTCGGAATGAGCGTGGCATCGCAAACAGGTTCTTCACGGTGCTCGATGGCGGGATTCCAACGTTACGGGACGTCCACCGAGTGAATCTTGATCGTTGCCCTCCGTTCAGGCCGTCGGAGGACCCGGATACACCAAAGTGGCTGGTTCCACACATCTCCCTTATGTTCTCGCACAGGGAATGTGCCATGCGGAACAAATTTCCATCGCTCGAGGACACGTTCTCAAATCTCAAGGACTCTCTGCATACACTGTTAATTTCTGCTGCCGGGGTTCAAGGCCCAGTCCGGTCCGTCTTTACATTGCAGAACACGTCTACAGGGGAGCATATCACATTCATTTTCGTTGCTGGCCTTCGACTAGACGTCGGTTCGCACACGGTCTTGGCCGACGCATGGATCGCGCCTGGGACGGCGGCGGTGCAAGACGCGCTAAACCGGCTCGAGGTGCGCGGCGTCGTCACGATCAAGCTCGATCCGGACGAAGCCGAGGCGTGGCGGCACCTCCTCCCGCTGCTCGTCGAGCGGTGTCGGATGTGGAGACACCGGCCTGGCTGCGCGTACGTGGCGCACGATGCGGTGCCGTCGTCGGGTACGGGTGCGGGTGCGGGTGCGGGTGCAGACACGGATCCGGACAACAGGCGTCCGTGGTGTGGGTGCGGTGTCGGATTGGGGACGGACTCGAGGTTTCCGGAGAGGTTCAAGGTACTCGCGGGGTTCGTGACGCGCGTAGCGATCGGTCCGCTGTTTGCGGTGCCGTATCTGGAGAAGGTGGGTATGCCATCTGAGTCGGACAAACCCACCACTAGGACAGCGGATCAGGGAAGACTGGACGGATGCAAGGCGTGCGGGAAGCAAGGCGGGTCGCTCTCGCTGTGCGGGAGGTGTAAGAAGGTGAGGTATTGTTCCAAAGAATGCCAGGTGGAGGATTGGAAGGGGCACAAGACGAATTGTGTCAAGTAGCAGATCATCGGACAGTATCATAACGTGTCTCTCGACATGTACACCACACGCCATGCAAATGAGGTAAGGGAATAAGAGTCAAAGTATCATTGCTTGTGACCTGCACCGCTGCGTCTTCAACAGCCCGTCCCCGGCCAATGTGACGATCAGGGTCGTCAGATTACTGACCACTGGATGTTACCTATGTGATCAGCTTGCTTTAGCTGCTAGGCAATCTCGCAGGGAACACCTTGACTGAGCAGAGAACCAATGATCATAGCACCCAACGACACGATATACAACACGAGAAACCCTCACTCCACCCAAGCTCCTCATGTATATCCAGCGGTCCCACGTCTACCGCGGGCTAGATATCTATGTACCTCGCTCCCTAGGCAAGACGCCTGCCACACATCTGCCCCGAGCGTCGGGAGAACAAGCCACGCGGTCATTCACTCTCCGAGATGAGTGCCACAATCATGCTGGTCAAGAGGTGAGCTCGTGGGGCGGGGGTGGGAAAGGGGGATACACACCGGTAGAGATAGTAGAAGAAAGACAAGAGGTAGAAGCCTAGTTTCATAAAGCTCTCCTTCTTATGTCCAGAGAGCGTGCGGAAGATTTCGGTAGCGTCGTACATGTGGTTCTTGTTTCGTATCCTGTTCGAGAATACATGAACACCATACATAATCACGTGGTGAGATGGTGTACTTGTTGGCATTATAGAGCATGAGAGGGAGATTGAACAAGAACGCAATCCATTGACCCGAGAGTAGGAAGAGAATGGTGAGGAAAGCATGAGCAATGTTTTCGGGCAAAACAAACTAGAGTTTGCACGTGGTGAGCGCTGCAAGAAAAAGATATCCAGTGAATGGGCTACCTGGTTGAGCTTATTGCAGAGATCTATGGGATTGATGTAGTCGCATTCGAGGTCGGAGAACATGATGATCTGCAGTGCATGTCAAAACACGTTGAATTCGACAGAATGCGACGTACGAAAAAGACCATGGTGAAGAGTAGGCCAGCGGCCATGAGGACCGAGAACAGGAACAGCCAACCTGTTTAGAGGGTGAAATGGGACACATCTAAGAATCCGGTAATTAGGCCATGCCCTAGAAAGAAGACGCACCAGCTCCACCCATGGCGTGTCAGGTCTGTGACGGGTATTCGTTGAGGATGAAAACGGGCGCGCTGGGTGTGGTGGGTCTCTAGTTTTCGTTGGACGAGCTCGCCGTGGAGGGTGTTGGTGCTGTCGATGTCAATTCCTTGAAGTTGACCCAAACGCTCTAGTTTTCTGCCACACGCCAAACAAGCGCACACAGTGGCCTTGAGCGCTGGCCATCGTTTTCTTTCCCGAACCCTCATCATGTCTCTCCTGGCCCGTCTCTCCACCACCACCGACGGTGGCCCCGTACGTCCAAAGTCTGCAAACAGAAACTCGCCCTATGTGCGTACCATACGATTCGCATCCTCCAGGGCTCTCCATTGAAAAATAAAATAAACTGGCTCGTCTCCACATACGCACACTTTATCGCTCCTAGGCCCGCCCATCTCGGCCACCAAAAGGCGACTCGGACGCGCAATGGTCCCAT
Organism: Tylopilus cervinicoccineus; assembly: GCA_038094635.1. Taxonomy (NCBI): domain Eukaryota; kingdom Fungi; phylum Basidiomycota; class Agaricomycetes; order Boletales; family Boletaceae; genus Tylopilus; species Tylopilus cervinicoccineus. The sequence goes on along the minus strand of JBBPUK010000052.1, from coordinate 38,898 downwards.
GACTTGTACGAAGACCCGGACAAGCCCTCGCTCTCCTCTCGGTTGTCCGCTTCTGCCTCAGCCCCTCGCAAACCCGATTCCATTCTCGTCCAGCGCGCAATCAGAGAGGCCACTGCCGCAGGTGGGATAAGTATCAAGGGGGCGAGCACCAGCGCAAATGGAAATGTGGTGCAGGTCGAAGGTCTCGTGAAGGGCACCACTCCTGCTGATGTTGAGGTGTGTCTGGTCTTTTTTTTTTTTTTTTTTTCGCTTCTACCTTTTTCCGACACCCGCCTGATAGGCCATCTTCCGACGGTGTGGCCCGATCATCTCCTCCGACCTCGTGACCAATCAAGCTTCTGAAAATGTGACCGTCCGACTGACCTTCAAGCAAACAGAACATGCCGCTGCTGCCGTTGCCAAATTCGACAAACAACCCGCGGATGGTCGTATACTTCGTGTCGCAATTGTTGGCGTGCAGTCTGTTGGTCTTTCTGGAAGACTAGGTGGAATAGATTTGGTCAACGAGAATGGCAGCGTGGACGTGTTGATGGGTGGCGCAGATGACGATGCTAGATCGTGAGTTCTCCTGCCGTGTCCTTGTAAACATGTCTTGAATCCACTGTCGCAAACAGAAAACTGCGCTCAGACTCAATCATGGCTTCGGATCCTCGTGCCACAGTGCTCGTCGCCCCTCCGGGTGCCGATCCCAAGGTGTATAGTCAACAAAACAACTCGCGACCAGAAGTCCAGCGATGGCTACGCGGCGGAAGGAAAAGTGGGCGCGGTCGACGCGGGGCGGCCGGTGGGGCAGCCACGATGGACGTTGATTGATTGGGTTTGGTGACTCGTTATTATGTTGGCTAAAAACTGCTCACCTTGAACCCTTTCGGGATTCTGTTATAAGCATCATCACGTTATTTGCATCTTATGCACATCTCAGTATTTTACACAACGGTTATGTATTTGATTTGCTCTGATCTCGTGCCGTCCTTTTGGTCCCGCTCTTCAAGCGGTGAGTCAGGAATCTGCTTCAGTTCTGATTGATATCTCAAGCGACTTGAAGCATTGTCGCGGTTCTTGCGCTGGGGTTGCCACGGAGTGAGAACGTTTGCACCGTGTTCATTCGCGCCCGCCCCACGCCTCAAAAGCCTTCTTTTCTGGCAGGGTCGTCATCGCGGGGCTATCATACCCGGACATGCAATGACCGCGGTACTGGGCTCGTCTCGATCGCGTTTCCGCCTTCGTTGGTATGTTACTGTGACGTGGCAACCGACTTCAGATGTTTACGCGAGACGGGTGGGAGTCACAGGACGAGTGGATGGCATTTTAGCACTTTGTCCCTCTGGTGAGTGGACTTGTTGACTACGTTCAAACGCACGGCGCCTATCACGCTCTCACATGATATGCTGTACTGTCACTTCTAGATGTGCACGTTGTGTCCTCGTTTTCGTTTGATTCTCCGTTTCAACTGCTGCTCTTGTGGTCTTCGCGCGTTGTCTCTTTCGATTATTCCTCCGCGTTGTCAGAGGTGAGATCTCGAGATCCCCGGCACTGGATGTGCTTACCGATATCGTAGCTCATCTGTAACTTTACTGCAGGCCCAGCCGAATCATCGCGATAGCTCCGCGATCTGATTCTATTTCTTCACGGATTGAATGTCCCATCTCTTGTTTTGGCCCACTGTCGTATTCTTCTACCCTGTTGGGAACACCTCCGCAGTATGCTTAACTGAAAGTTTGGCCCCTGAGACCAGGGCGGATGTCCTGCTCCTCGCGTGTGGAGATCCGAGACATATCTTGTATACAATCTATGCCAATGAGACCAATCCGTTGACACGTATGTATCGTTTTGCTCGATAATTTGGTAGATCTAACGTACCGTAGGTCTGCGTGCATTTGACATCACCTGTTGCGACGTCGATGTCGCTATACTCGGTGAGACTCCAATTTTGTTCTTCAATGTTTGCAGTGCTGATTTATTGCAGCCCGCAACGCGTTATTGTTTACCATTCTCGCTGATGACGGGGCGCTCGACAAGTTGGATAAACTGTGGGACCTTTTTTACCACATGTTCGTCGACCAAACCACGCTTTCAATCCTTTTCGAACAGTGTCGTAAACTGGTCGCTTTGGCAGAAAATCTAGAGACGTGGAGAGCTGGCCCATACGGCCATTTTCTTACTGCATGCGATGCAGCGACCCTTGCCGGTCTCCGGCGTATCTGGACCACGTACCTCGATACGGCCACCTTCTCCTCGACACAAGCAAAGCAATTCGGACGGCGTTTCACCGACGGGATGAAAGAGACGTCGCAACGGAGGGGTTCAGGGACTACGACTGCAGCACGTTCTGCAGGTCCCCTTTCGTTCCACGTCAGCCAAGCTGTCTCGCGCCAATTCACCAGTTACTGGTCTTCTGGGACCACTGACGCCCAAGGTCAGGGTCAGAAGCGCGGCCTGATTGTCAATCCCACCTTTGCGTTTTCCCTTGAGGGGGACAAGTTTTCCGTGCATTATGGGACCGATCCCCTCTGTGGCTTCCATCTCGCGGAGGCTTTTGCCTTAAGCAAGTCTACCAGTATCCACAAGTGCATCTCGCCACATGAGGTGGTTCAGGTTGCCAGAGAGCAATTTTCGCGCTGGTGTACGTCTGCTAGCAAGCGCTTGAAGGATAGAAACTCTTCATCGCCAGCACTCGTCATCCGAATGTTTACCGGCGATGTGTTGACGTTTTGTCAAGCGCTCAAGTATTGCGAGGTCACCCGATCCCCGGTTACTCCCTACAACGTCGCTGCGTGGCGATTGTCTACCATCACCCTCGACGGCCATTACTATGGGCGTAATGCAGTGTCGCCTGCGCCGTTGTCCTTCAACGTGATCGACACGTCGAACATCCTGGATCATGCTGGACTTGTGAATCTCCTCGTCGTCACAGCCCCGCTCTTGCGCAAGATATCTTCAGCAACGTTGTATACGGAAGCGCTTCTCAGGAAAGGAGGCGAAGCCACACAGGCCATCCACGAACATGTCTGTGGTGACCTCCCAATTATGGCCCTGCTGTTGGGTATCATCCCCTCGCCGTTTATATCACAGTTTACCACGCGTTCCAATGTTCATGAAAACTTCACGATGAGCGAAAATGCAACCCAGTATCATGAGCGGCTGGCCTGGAAGGTGATCGGGTTTGGAGGAACCAAGGCACGGCATTGCTCCGACGATTTACCCGCAAAACCTCAGCGTCTATTCATCCCACCCAATGACCTCGCGAGCGTTCTCTTCCGCATATACCTTCAGATGTTCTCCAACGAGGACATGAAGTCCAGATTCCAACAACTCTTCTCCGATCCGCCTGCGCATACGCTTCAGACGTTTCGGCACTCCGGCATCTTGCACTACAATCGCCGCTCGTTCGCTCTATTGGTGCATTTCGTCAAGACAAGGATACACACGGACTGGTCCCGCACGATGGAACTCTTCGAGGGCATGGTGATGTCCGACAGCCGACTCCTCACGGGACAACAAGCCTACCAGGAGCTGTGCTGTCACCTCCATCTTCTCGGGGTGTACACTACCGAGTGGCTCTCCGTCCCAGCGCTTGCGCGGCATCGTGTCGAGTTTGACGTTGGCAAGGGGCCGCTCCGCGTGTGGACGCAGACACGCATCCCGCAGGTCGTGACGCTTGTGTTGGTTGTACCCCGTGAGGCGATCGCGAGGCTGGAAGATGATTTTATGAAGGTGGGCACGCCGGTGATGCAGTGCCAGATGGACGATGGACCGCGCCAGAATTGGTTTGCGGTCACCCTAGCGACGTTTGGGTCGCTGCGCGTCTCTGGCACAGGCGAGAACCGGACTGCCGTCATCGTTGAGGGATGCAAAGATACTGGGGTGGGTGTTGACGCGGGTGCGGGTGCACACACCACCACGATGAAGCCTCCGTGGCGGACTGGGGCGCCGCTTATCATTGCCTTTTCCGTCCCATCTAGCTCGGTCATGGACTTTGGGCGGAACCCGATGGCCACAGTCGGTTTGGGACTGCGTGCAACACCGCCGGTGTCGGCCAAGTTTATGGATCGGCTTGGGTTCGAATTGATGGTGTTTAGGACGAAGTTGACAGATGCGGAGCGGGTGTTCTTGCTGGCACAGGCTCCTGCTGTGAGTGCGAGCACGAGCGTGGGCTGGGGAGCGGGTGTTGGTGCTAGTGCGGCTATGGGTGATCACTGGCAGGAGAATATGAAAGTCCCTAACAGCCCGGATATGCCTCAGGAGACGAGCGAAGACATACACGTTCAGATGAACGATACAGCCTCTGCCATTCAATCCTTCTCCATGCGCATCGTCATCACAGATCCTGGAGCAAAAGCGACTCTTGCGAACAAGCAGACAGTTCCAATCGTGAACTCGAACTCAGGGTCAGCACAGACCCTCGACGCGTGTATGAGGATAGGAACACATACTGTTGCTCTTCAGTTCCCATTACCCGTCGACGTGGCACGGGTGAAGCTGCGTGTTGCTAGGCGGTCGTCGTATGTCGAGGTGAGTCGTGTTGGTAGTACTCTTATACAGATTCTGTTTGCACAGCTGGCACTAACACCTTGTTTTTGCCCTTTGTCCAGGTTGTTGCACCCCTCACTTCGTTTGACGTCCAACCAGAACGCGATCTCTCCACCCGGTTCACACCTCTGTTCTGGGACCCCGTCGACGACGACACACCGACCCTGGGGAGCATCCACTACCTGAACCTTGATCGGTGCCCTACGTTCAAGCTTTCCAAAGGCCCGTCAGAGTCTGACTGGTGCAAACTACACCTCAATCTCATGTTCTCGGAGCTCGAGAAGAAACGTGCGCGCACCGGTCAGACAGAGCTGCCAATAGCAGACAGTAGTACATCCATATCCACTCCGGACACACTCTTACGTGTCAAACAAACACTGCACATCCTTTTGGAGTCTGCGTTAGATGCGACGGCTGATGGTGGTATTCCTGGAAAAGTGTTTGCATTGTGCGACACGTCCGCACGACATGGACCTGGGTTGGCACTATGGTATCTCTACATCGTTATTGCGCGCATGCGTCTGGACGTTGGATCGCACACCGTGGTTGCGGACACGTTCGTGGCAGCAAGCACACCCGCTGTGCAATCGGCGCTGGATACGGCGTCACAGTTACGACGCCAAGGATCCCGAAAGCCAGACGACGTTGCGATCCAGTATATCAAGACGGATGCGGACGAGACGGTAGCGTGGTTCCATCTCTTGCCGTGTTTGACGGAGCGATGTCGAACGTGGCCTCACAGGACGGATTGTGCTTACCGTACGAGGAGGCAGCAGGAACAAAAGTCCGGCGAGCAGACTCCCAGAACGTGGAGGGACGAGGGTCCATTGTGTGCGTGTGGCGCGGGCGTAGGCACCGAGATCCTGCCAAAGGCATTCGAGGGGGCCGCACAGTACCTCACTCGGGCTGCGTTTAGCCCTTTGTTTTCAGTGCCGTACTTGAAGGAGATGGACGTGCCCGCTGTGTCTGCGGGCGACTCGCTTCATGGGGCAGACGCAGTCACGGCAGGACGTCGATGCCGGTCGTGCGGCAAGGAGGGCGGTCTGGTGTGCAGTCAGTGCAAGCGCGTGCGGTATTGCTCCAAGGAGTGCCAACGTGCTGACTGGAAGGCTCATAAAAAGGATTGTAGGAGTGGAGTAGGGGGCTAGTACTAGCTCCACCGGTAGCCCATGGTTTCTTGACTCGGTGTTCGTGACCTGTGTGGAACATGAATGGATCCAGTTGGCGGTGCTTGCCTTGTGAGAGCGCATTGCAGCAACCTCGCCTGCATACGTCCGAGTCTATCTGGCAAAGACCGCACACTGGGAACGTGTCGACATCAGGTCTGGTAAATCCATATAGCCTGAGGCCTGGATCTCCATAATTCTGCAGTAAGTGTTATAAGATGATCTCGAGTCTGAGCACCAGCAAGTTGACAGGACAGGACAAGGTCGACTTCCACTAGCGTCTCGACTGTTGCAGCATGGGACCACACTCATTACCGGTGGGCCGCTGCCTCAGAAACGACGACCATTGGTGCGTAGCCTTGATTTGCCTCGAGTAAAACCCGTCCTGGATGGTCATCTTCACCATGAACACTCTGCAGCTCTTTGTACAGAATGTGACGTGTCATCATGATCTCGATACTTACATACACCCACACGTTGTGCCCTCGTTTTCCATTCAACTTCCGCTTATCGCCCTCCTTTCCCTCTCTCCTTGCGCCGACCCCCCACAGTCACTCCTCGCATCGATTGGGTCGTCTCAAATTTCCTCTTGCTCTTGAGTGGAAACCGTATCTCTCGGGATAGCGTCGACATCCATCGACAGCAATGTCACATCTCTTGTTTTGGCCCACCGTCATATTCTTCTATCCTGTTGGGAACACTTCTGCAGTTTGTTTGACTGAAAACCTGCCTCCTGAAAGCAGGGCAGATATCCTGCTTCTCGCATGCGGAGATCCGAGATCTATCCTATACACCATCTATGCCAACGAGACGAATCCCCTGACACGCAAGTATTGTCTCGTTTGATCTATTCACCAAACCTGATGCGGTGTAGGTCTTCGTACGTTTGACATGACTTGTTGCGACGTCGATGTCGCTATACTCGGTGAGACTCCAATTTTGTTCTTCAATGTTTGCAGTGCTGATTTATTGCAGCCCGCAACGCGTTATTGTTTACTCTTCTCGCCGAAGACGGCGCGTCCAACAAGTTGGACCACCTATGGATCCTTTTTTACCACATGCTTGTCGATCAAACCACACTCTCGATACTTTTGAAACAGTGTCGTAAACTGGTCGCTTTAGCGGAAAGCACAGAGACGTGGAGAGCAGGCCCATATGGTCACTTTCTCACTACCTGTGATGCAAGGACGCTTTCGGAGCTTCGGCGCATCTGGAACACGTATCTCGATACTTCTACTTTATCTTCCAAACAGGCAAAGCAATCCGAACAGCGTTTCATGGACGGTATGAAAGAGACTTCGCGACGAAGGGGATCTGGAACTACCACCGCAGCTCGTTCGGCGGGACCACTCTTGTTCCAGGCCCACCAAGCGGTCTCGAGCAAATTCAGTAGTTATTGGTCTTCTGGGACTACGAACGCGCAAGGTCAAACAGGGGGCCAGAAGAAACGCTTGAAAGTCAATCCCACTTTTGAATTTTCCATTGATGGCGACAGGTTTGCTGTGCATTATGGGACCGATCCCCTCTGCGGGTTCCATCTCGCAGAAGCCTTCGCCTCGGGAAAGTATACCCATCCTCACGAACCAATTCCACCGCAGGATGTGGTACGTGTCGCCAAGGAACAGTTTAAACGCTGGTGTACGTCCGTCAGTAAACGCTTGAAGGATAGCAACTCTTCGTCGCCAACGTTTGTCATCCGAATGTTTGCCGGCGATGTGTTAACGTTCTGTCAAGCACTCAAGTATTGCGAAGTCACTCAATCACCAGTCACGCCGTACAATGTCGCTGCGTGGCGGTTGTCCACCATCGCCCTCGATGACCACTGTTATGGTCACAATGCAGTCTCGCCAGCACCCTTGACGTTCAACGTAATCGATACGTCGAATATCCAGGATCATCTTGGACTTGTGAATCTCCTTGTCGTCACAGCGCCGCTCTTGCGGAAGACACCCTCCGCGACACTCTACACCGAAGCGCTTCTTAGGATGGGAGATAATCCCTCACAGGCCATCCTCGAGCACGTCTGTGGTGACCTTCCAACTATCTCACTCCTCTTGGGTGTCATTCCTTCGACCTTCATATCGCAGTTCACCACGTGTTCCAACGTCCATGAATGCTTTGCAACGGGCGTTGGTTCAACACAGTTTCATGAACGGCTGGCCTGGAAGGCGATCGGATTTGGAGGAACCAAGGCACAGCACGACTCCATCGATGCATCCACAGCATCCCAGCTCCTATTCTTCCCTCCTAAAGACCTCGCTGGGCTCCTCTTTCATGTATACCTCCAGATGTTTTCGCACGAGGACATAAAGTCCCGGTTCCGACAGCTTTTCTTCCTTTCGTCCGAGCGTAGGCTCCAAACAATAAAGCGCGCCAGCATCCTGCATTACAACCGCCGATCATTTTCTCTATTAGTGCATTTCGTGAAGACGAGAGTACAGACGGACTGGTCTCAGGCGATGGAGCTATTTGAGCGCATGGTGATGTCCGATGGCCAATTGCTGACGGGACGGCAGGCCTATCAAGAACTATGTTGTCAGCTCCATCTCTTGGGCGTGTATACCACTGAGTGGCTCTCCGTCTCTGCCCTCGACCGCCACCGCCTCGATTTTGGAGCCAGTATGGGGCCATTCAGTGACTGGACCCAGTCGTGCATCCCACAGGTCGTCACACTCGTGCTCGTCGTCCCCCGCGACGCAGTCGCGCGACTTGAACCCGATTTTATGGAGGTGGGCACGCCGGTGTTGCAATGCGACATGGTTGACGGACCGCGCTTAAACTGCTTCGCGGTCACCTCGGCGACGTTTGGGTCGCTGTGCGTCTCGGGCACAGGCGAGCACCGGACGGGCGTGGTCGTTGAAGGTGGTGCGGACACGAGTGCTAGTGCGGGTTTGTGCGGGATGCGACCTCTGTGGCGGACTGAGGCGCCGTTGATCATCACGTTCTCAGTCCCAGCTAGCGCTGTGATGGACTTCGGACGGAACCTTCGTGCCACGGTCGGTTTAGCATTGCGTGCGACCCCGGCAGTGTCAGCCAAGTTTATGCATCGGCTAGGGTTTGATTTAACGGTGTTTAGAACACAGTTGATGGACACTGAGCGGGTGTTTGTGCTCGCACAAGCTCCTGTCGTGGATACGAGCACTGGCACGAGTAGAGGAAGAGATGCTGGTGCGGTCATGGCTGGTCACTGGCAGCAGAATACGACAGGACTGGCCTACCCAGAGGAAGCCGCTGGCAGTTTGGATATGCCTCACATGACGAACGTGGACTTGGACGTCCAGATGAATAGCATGTGCCCTGCCATCGAGTCCTTCACTGCACGCATCGGCATCACGGATCCCAGCGTACGAGTGGCCCTTGCAGCCGGGCAGACATTCCCGATTCTGAGCTCAGGGTCCCCGCGCACCCTCGATGTGTGTGTGAGGATAGGGACGCACACTTATCCTATCCGGTTCCCGCTCCCTGTTGACATGACACGAACCAAACTGCGCATCGTGGAGTGGCCGTTGTATATCGAGGTGGGTCGTATTTTCACTGTGATACAGATATCACAACTGGACGTGGCCTACTGTCTGCATTGTTGTTGCTGATGCCCTGTCTTTCTCCATTTGTCTAGGTCGTTGCACCTCTTGCTCCGTTCGATGTCCGACCCGAACGCAACCTTTCGAACCGGTTTGCACCCTTGTCCTTTGATCCCAATGACGACGGCACTCCGACCCTGGGAAGCATTCATTACCTTAACCTAGATCGATGCCCCACATTCAAACTTCCCAGAGGTCCGCCAGAGTTCGACTGGTGCAATGTACATATCAGTCTCATGTTCTCGGAGCTCGAGAGAAAGCGATCGCTCCACAGTCGGACCGAACCGCCAATGCTCGGTCGCAGCGGCACCTCCACCCCCATCCCGGACACGCTTCTACGTGTCAAACAAACGTTGAACCTTCTTTTATGCTCTTCGGCAGGTGCGATGCCTGGCGAAGGCACAAAAAAGGTGTTCGCGTTGTGCGACACGTCGTGTCTCGGGAAGCCGTATCTCTATATTATCATTGCGCGCATGTGTCTGGACGTTGGATCCCATACGGTAGTTGCGGACGCATTCGTGGCACCCGGCACGCCACTTGTGCAGGATGCGCTGGAAGCGGCACTACGCGATGCGTTCACGTCTACGAGTGGGAAATGGACCCGACTTAAAGCACTGGATGAGACTGCGATCCGGTGCATCGTTACAGGCGCAGACGAGACCGCGGCATGGTTCCATCTCCTCCCGCGCTTGACTGAACGGTGTCGCATGTGGCCACACAAGGAGAACTGCGCCTACCATACCCAGAATCACCGGGAACACATGGCCGACGAACAGAGTCTCGAAAGGTGGGATATGCAGAGCCCGTTGTGTGCGTGCGGCGCGGGCGTAGGCACCGAGGTCTTGCCAAAGGCGTTCGCACGGGTCACACCGTATCTCACCCGGGCAGCGTTCAGCCCCTTGTTTCCGGTCCCGTACCTGAAGGAGGTGAACGAGCCTCTCGGTAGCCAGCTCACTAGAGGGACGTCCGGCATTCGCAAATTAACAGGTTTCCTTGTCATCGCCTTTGTGTTCTTTTACGTATTTTTCTACAGAAAGTAGGTTCCGCTGCTGCTCTGTGACTTTTCGATCGTGTTACACGAACATCGCATGCATGTACATCACCTTGAAAATACGCTTGACTATTAGTTTAGCAACATGTCACCGACAGGCCATGACTTGGTGTTGGGCACCGTGAGGATGATTCCACTGTGCACTGAAAACTCTAATGTCCGGGACGTACCCGCCTCCCAGCTGCTCTGTCTGATCATGCTCTCCTATGAGATGGGCTACTGAAACCTAGACGCATCTCGAGTCTCGACGAGGAGACCAACCGACTCGCCATCAACCTCTGTCCAGTCTGCGGGCCCGTTTCGCGTCTGCCAACGTCAGTCTTCACATACACATGTGGACTTCACGGCGCAGCACGCAGAACGGTTCGAGGAATGTCGCATTCTTTTGGAACGTCCACCACGATGGGACGTTCAAGTTCAGGTCGAGGCTCACCTGGCATCACTTTTACGCATACTGGTCCTCGTGGTGTACACTCGTATGTATAGAGTCGAACAAACATGAGCAGGATCAGCCAGTGAACATTCTCGATCACGACAGATTAAATATTCCACTGACACTGGGTGACCCAGGAGTGTGCACTCTCCGTGTTCATCTCTCCACGGGGCCGGGTCGTGTGTCATTGGTCTCAGCCATGTGTTGAAAGGGCGTCCCCGCCGCCCACAGATTGACGATCACCTTCTACAGTCTACTAGCGCTTTCAAAGTCAGGCTCTTGACACATTGGTACATGCATACACCGGCGGTAATAGCTGAATCTGAGACAGGCACTCGCCCACCCACGTCCGGCTCTCGACTACGTCCACACGTATCCCCGTCCTCTTCGGCGCCCTCCTGCCCATTCGCCAAGGAGGGGTGATGGGGCAGCTTTGAGTCACCGCGCGACACGGGTGTCGACTCGCTGTCGCACCCAAAAGCGCGTGACCACGCATTTCCCCCATCGGTATCGGTGCACAAAGACGGCGCTTCCATGGATCAAACGCCGCTGCACCTTCTTCATCGGTAAGGGGCCCCGCCATTTGACCCACGCCTTATGTGGCCTGCGGGACTGCAACACGTAACACACGGTGTGGCGCAGTGGAACCCATATTTTGCACTGAGATGGTCGCGTACGTGCTTGCAGCGATTGGGTAGGCGAGGATGTGACGTTGAATCCCGAGACTCGTTCCCTCTGCCTAGTAAAATAATAAAATAAATGCATGAGTATCACGACATGAGAGTCAAACTCGTCATGAATCGGCAGTTTACGAGTCACCACAACATGGATAGCGCACTGGCACGATGCGATTGGGTACACTGCCGTGCCATTACATGCGGCGTTCAGCCCCACTCTGGGAAACAATACGACGGACATCGGGCATGAAAACCCACCTGCTCAGCAACTGCACAGTATGGCCTGGATGATACTGCCCGTTACAAAATACGTTCAATATCGGAAGCTAGCGGCCGGCCAAAAAAAGAAGAAGAAAAAATTGATGAGCCACGTCGGACAGGATCACGGGCGCGCCAACGGCCGGTGCAAGCACTATCAATAGTAGTACGCACCGCTCTGCGCTCGAGCCTGAATATTGCAAGTTCGAGCCGGAATCGCCAGAGCGTCGCGAGGAACTCGGGGGCGAGCGTGCCTGAGGTATGCCGCATGTGCGACACCGAGGATGAGCCCTCGGAGGGGGGATAGATAAGCTGGGGGAGAGAAAAAATCCAGTGTCCGTCGACCGTCCTAACGGCGAATTAAATGTGGCTGCACGTATACGCACCGGGGGCTCATGCAGAGCAGTACGTTGAGGGTTAGAACATTCAGACTGCGCCTCGAATACTTTTTGCGAGGACATATGGGCGATTGGTTTTGGGAAGCGGAGGGGTTGGGTATTGGAGAGACAGGGATCGCTTGCATCGATCTACTTATGTGCTCAGGAAGCCAGAAAGGCGTGTTACAAGGACAGGAACTTCAAGGTCGCCGAGCATGCCGCCGCGTGCCGAGGAACCTTACTCGATGCCGAATCAGCGAGGTGTAGAAATGGTACCGCGGTGCACGGAAGAAGCCGTGGCCTGCCGCGCCGTCGGAGAAGCGCGGCAAGGTCGGGCCGCGAGACGCGCCGATTGGTAGTCCTGCGTCGACGTCAACAGCAAGGTCGTTATTTTTGGCATACAATATCCAGCTGTACATTGACATGTCATGAAGCTGCTAACAGAAACCAATGAGCGGGGTACAAGTATAGTCAACGAGGTACCCATCGTCGAGGACGCTACAAAGCACCAAGTCAGCGTCAGAGTCGTCAAAGGAAGGACGCGGCGAAAAAAAAAGGTCAGAAAGCAGTCATATGTGGAGCACGCCCCCGTATGACAGGGTGTATTCTCCTTGAAGAAATTCAAACCATACACAAAACATCATTTCTCACAAAGCATAGGACAATGCTCACCTCATGTCTAGCACTTCCACAACAAACGACCGAACGCCGAGCGTTCAAAAGAGAAAAATAGAGGAGACCCACGTCGAACGAGAGTAAGCCCCATTGAGTTGAAGGCGTCCAAAACGGGACGCCAACCACCGCATAACTATATCTATGAGCAACAAACAGCAAGCTGTCCATCAAGCAACCCAAGCGAAAAGCACGCTCGTATCTTCGCATGAATGCGCTACCACAAGGTTGCTCAACTTCCAGATTGCAACAGAGTGGGCAAACGGAACTGTCCATGTGTCAAGGGCCAGTAAACGGATCTTTGCCCGACCATAGCTCGCCCTCCTCAGCAGATTTAAAGCTGGGTGCTTTCCAGCTCGGACGAGAAGGGATCACTCTGTGTCTCCGGGGACTTTCCCCACAGCAAGAATGCGAAAGCGGGATGCTCTCTGTGCGTGTGCTGCGACAGCGGTACTTGGTGCGACGTGGGCGACCTGAAAAAAAGCGAGAAATGGTGGAATACCCCCCTAATATAAACTCCGACTTAAAGTGGGCCGAGGGCCGGCATGCGGACTGTTCCTTCCGCCATCCTCCGTGCACACTCGTACCCGATGATGAATCCACCGGGCAGTGGCGAAAAGGCCACTGCAAGGATTAGCTTTGTACACTCTCCCATGATATCGCTAAGTCGACCATCGCCTGGTGTGCCATTCCCCACGTCCTCCAATGTCCATTCTTGCTCACTTGGCTTGCGCGTTCCAGGGAATGTGCCCGACAAGATGGACGAGATGTGTCTCACATACTCTTTTCAGACCGCCCGTGGAAGATCCCAGAATTACGAGCCCAAAACATATAGCATATGTCTTCGCAAAGTCTACCCGCACGAGGTTACCGACTATCTGCTCGGAAAGGGATGGCGAACGCAGCAAACCAACAACATTCCTCTCCCACCAGAAGGTCAGCCCATGCAGGAGCGCGATCTAGATGAATTAGAAACATTCGCCAAGCCTGATGAAGACGAGACACGCTATTGGGAGCAGGGTTGGTATCTCTGGACCACCACCTCGAACAAGAACGCAGTAGAGAAGTTGCTGCTCATGTCCCAGAGCCTCAAACTCCAGGATCGTTACCTCCAGGACAAACTTAACAGGGAGAAGGACGAGCAGAGTGAGCAAATGTGGATAGAACAGCTTCGTGGGCGAATCAGGGTCGAGCTGGATGGCACGCTGAGTTCGGTGCCGCCTCCAGATTATCTGCATCATCATTGGTGCGTGTGTGCGTTTCGAATTGCGGTATCGACCGTTCATAGGACCGCAGGCAGAGTTCGTCTCTCACGCATATCCCTTCGTCCCTCCGTCCGCTCTTCGACCCGATGCGTAGGCTGCTCGTTCCCACCGCTAAAGTCTTGGATATCTTTCGGCGCAGCTTCGAATCTGGGTCACAACGAGAATTTGCACGGCGAGTGCTGGAGAAAGGGCGTACAACGGAGCCTTTCATCCTCGGGCGGCGTCTTTGTAAGAAAGCATGGGAGATGATCACCGGACCACCAGATGCCAAGTCAGACATATAAGCTTGATACCCTAGTGCATTCCATCATGTAGGTGTAGATTAGACTAGCCATTGCAAAAACATTAACAAAAGATTTGACATGAGGGAGATTCGAACTCCCGCCCTTTCGGACTGGATATTTCATCCTGATTCCAGCGCCTTGGACCGCTCGGCCATCATGCCTTCTAAGTTTTGATGCAGGATGGTTGTGTATGACCAGTTGGTAGTTTCACCAGAACGATTCACGAGTCCGTCAGGGTCAGAATCCAAGACTGGTGCGATCGGATGGTCTCTACCACGTCTGGTAGTCTCGCCTAGATAGAATGAAGACTTGGGGAGAGCAGCAGCGCGTAGGCCGCATCGGTCGATGCGTCTGCCCACCCGACAGAGTCCGAAGGTGAATGCCTCCGTCACCGGGCTCTGTGGAAAAAGAAGCTTGACTGACTTGCTCCCAACAGAAGCTGGGTGTGATGTGTGAGCATCATCTGATGGCTATCAACGGTAGTTGTGCGCGTTGAGTTGCCCTCTTGGCCCGTGAACGGATGAGCAATCCATGTTTGGCAAGTTCGTCTGGTTCTGCCAACATCCACCATGAACATTCTCTCCCAAGCCCGACAAGTCCTGCACACCTCGTTTTCAAAAGGGTTTCGACATGCACCAGCATCGTGTTTGCGGTCTCTTGCAGGTTGTACGGTGCCACGCACCCCGGCTGCGAGGACGCGAACGAGAGGCATATCCTCAGCATCGGCCCCGGCACCCCCAACCCAGGTGTTCGTTCCATTTCCCGCATTCTCGTGCCTTGCTCAGTTGAAATCGTAGCCCACAGAATGACCCTCCACGAACTATCCTCGTCGTAAACAAGCTTCGAACAGACCCCGTCATAAAAGCGATCGACGATCTCCTCCAGTTCGTCTCGTTCTCGTCTGAGCCCCCTTCCACTCATCCCTCCGCAGACATGTGAAAACAACGTACCCGGGTGTAAAGGTATTTGCGGAAGACCGACCTGACAAGCCTGAAGGTGTAGCGGTGTGGCGACCCGGGCCACACTCGGAGAGGATCGACTTAGTCGTCACGCTCGGAGGAGACGGGACGATTTTGCATGCCGCATCCCTATTCAGTCTCGGCGCTGTCCCGCCAGTGTTGAGTTTCTCCATGGGCACTTTAGGCTTCCTATTACCCTTCCGTGAGTCCCCGGGCTCATCTATAAGAGCACGGAATGTTGAAGCCTCTTTCCGGAACCACAGACATAGATGATTTTGCCAAGGGACTCGAGGCTGTATTTCACGGCAAGGCGACGCTTCTGAACCGCATGCGCCTATCATGCACGTTCTATGACAAAGACGGCAGAAAGATGGATGATGACGGTACGTGTTATGAGCACTTGTCTGCTGGCAATGAGTCTTCGCTACATCTATCGCTCAGAATGGCAGGTCATGAACGAGATTGCGCTCCACCGTGGCTCCAGCCCTCACCTGAACACGATCGATATCTTTGTTGATGGTCAGCATCTGACAGAGGCCGTGGTATGTCAGGATAACTAGCGTGATTGGGTATGATGCTGATGTTAGCGAAAAAGTCTGACGGCATGATCGTTTCCACTCCCACAGGTTCAACAGCCTATTCCCTCTCCGCAGGTGGACCCATCGTACACCCTTCTTTGAGCGCCGTAGTGCTGGTCCCTATATGTCCGCGAAGCCTCTCCTTCAGGCCACTCGTTTTTCCTGGCTCATCTTCTGTCACATTACGTGTGCGTCGTACATCTCCTGTCTCACATGGCCCCTTTTGCCCTTGGAGACTTCTAACACGGTGCTTTGTTCCCTTTATGCCTTCAGATCAGCGATCGAAGCCGTGCTGCGGCAGGAGTGTCGATGGATGGCCGTGTCTCCCATGTCCTTAATCCAGGGGACTCTGTGACCGTACAGGTGTCGCCATACCCCGTCCCCTGTATCAATCGATCATCGATTTCTGAAGACGGCAAAGGTAGACCAGAGGAGGGCGTGGGTCCAGGCAAGGAGGATGACTGGGTGAGGGACATCAACAACCTACTGCAGTACAACGCGACGTTCCGGAGCAAGGCGCTTTTGCGATACAGTCGCACTTAGCACACTAACACGATAGTGAGTGGTCCTGATCACGCTCTATGTATGTACATTGTTGACGGGCGGAGGTGCTGTTGGGTGCTGCGCTAGCCCCTACTGGATGGACATGTAAAACCCCGACGTTGTCGAATGAACGTCTGCGTGGTGGTGAGAAGCCGAGATGAAAGGATTCCGATCAGTCAAGTACACGGTGCTTAAGGCTAGCGCCTGAACAGTATGCAGATCTGTTCAGGCGCGCGGTGAGAGTGTCGTCTCGTTGCAGTTAGTACAGGTTCACACAGGAGAACAAGCACTCCAAGTTTCTGCGTACGACGCGAGAACAAGCCCTGTTGCTGTGTTTCCTGCGGCACGTATGCTTTACGGTTGCTGTTTGGCATCTTCTCGAGATATCGCTTCCAGGAGCTGCGTGCCAGCTACAGGATGCCCGGCAACTCGAATTCGGCCTGTAAGACTTGGCAGATATCTGTGCGGGGTGGCTCTTGGTGGCTACACTCGAGCGGAGCCACCGGAATAATCGTTGGCGTTCGACCACTCAGAGCAGATTGTTTCTGGCATGTGTATTGGTTGTATAAAGCTCGTGCCTACAAGACAAGCAAAGTCCGGGGTATACTTGAATCTACAGAGAGGGGTATCCACGTCGTCGAGTTGCGCGAAAACGACCGCCAACTGAAAGCTACGACGACAGCAAGTAAAGCCACACCCACACGACACGACACTCATTGTCGATGGCGCTTCTGAAAGAACCAGCTCCGTTTGCGGTGCAACGTCGGTGACTCGGTCGACGGTGATCGTGGACGCGGGCCCGTCGAGTATGATTCCAACGCCTTCTCGTCCTCCACATCCTGCGACGGCCCACTACGGTACGGCGGGGCAGGCTCCATCGCCAACTCTGCCGCGTCCTCGGCATCCGCATATGTGATCGTGATGTCGGGTACGGGCAGGGCGACGTGGACGTCGATGATCTGGTATTGGGACAGGTGCGCGACGAGTTTAGGCCACGCGGGCGCGCTGATGGCGACGAATTTTTGGGCGTGGTCGGGGGAGGTGAGCGAGAGGGAGATGGACGCGTCGCGCAGGCCTTTGAGCTGCGGAAAGGCGTCGCGTGCGTGTGAGAGCGCTTGCTGGGTGATCGTGAGCTTGCTGGTACACGCACTGCTGCGGAGGGGGGGCACTCACGTTGTAGTCTGCTGCGAGGGGCACGTAGGCCATCTCGTCGTTGTACCGGTAGGTGATGATGTCCGTCGCGGGTGTCTTTCCCGACGAAAGAGACTTGGAGAGCTGGCAGATCATCGTGGTGGAATGCGACGCAGGTGTCGGCAAGTGAAAGAACGACTCTAGACTGGGGCAGAAACCCGACCCGTCGTCCATCTTTTATATGCCCATGGCTGCGCTTCAGTGGGTTCGCGAGCCTAGCATGGCCAGTGCCGCTGTGTGGAGACCCAAGATGGCACTGGGCACCGCCCTCTGGCAGCAACACTGGACTACACAGCCTCTGGCAGTGCCAACCACGCTCCCTAAGCTCGGCGACGATTCATTGGGCTACGACAGCAGAAGCAGTTCAGATTCTACGAAAACATTCCGTGTTTCCTCAAGAATGAATGTCCACAGTGACACACTCTCGTAGTGTGAACAGCATCGACGTGGTTCTGCGACAGTTCCAAATCCAAACGGCAGTGATCATAGTGCGTCAGTTACATTGTCCACATCGTCTCCAAGATCAGGCAACTTCCAATAGCGAGAATAATCCCTGTCCAGTCCGAGCTGTCGCTTTGTTGCTCGTCTTGGGGATTGGTTTGACCCGTTCCGCCTTTGCCGTCTTCACCTTCTTCATTCTCTCCACGGCGAACGCATCTTCCAGCGAATCCGTGCACGCATCCCATAGTCCAGGGGCCAAGTCCTCCTCCGCAATAGGGGCCAAAGTGGTCAAATGAGCATGGAGTCTTTGCCCAGAAAGTGTCTGGATATTGGCTGGTACCTCCTCCGCCAACAGCAACACCTGCGATAAAAGGTGGATCGTCTGGATGGCCATGAGAATCTGTGCCACCAGCTGTACGTTGCGATCCACCAACGGTATGGTTGTTGGCGGGCTGGTGTACATGTCGTTGGCATGGCCCGCTGTGTCGCCAACATGCTCCGAGTGTGGCGACGCTTCGTAAAAAGCAAGGAGTGCTCGTGCTTCTTGGCGCGTCCATCGTTCCTGATACCGTTCCTTGCTCATGCCGTTCTCCATAGCTCGTTGGTGGAGGGTATGCACGATCCATCTCAGAACGAGGACGGACATAAGCCGGTCCGGGGATACGTTCTTGACAGCAGGCACGTTACTCTCCAAGATGTGGAGAAAAAGTGCCATCCGCTCGTCCACGCTGCGAAGTTGCACAGGTACCCAAGCGTCCTGATCGATGTTTTCGTCGAAGCCAGATGAGATCATCAGGGCTGCCAGGTCCGGAACCGGGACGTCTTCTGAGGTTATTCGGGTTCCGCGACGAACATATTCGCTGACATATTTCGGACGCGCCCGTGCGCGCGAGCGGGAACGTGACGAAGTCGATGCCGGGACGGTCTCGGAAGGGTCTTCCTCTGTCCTGCGTAAACGGCGGAGTTCGCCGCGTAACGGAGCAAGGAGGTCGGCGTCGTCATCCGAGTCCTCGACAACGTCAATGAGCTCGTCGGGATCCTCTTCAGATTCATCACTCCCAGACTTGCTGCCGTCCACTGTAGGCGGCTCCTCTTCTGGCGCGTCAGGAAGTCCTACACCATCATCGAGCAACGCATAAATCCACGACCGGATCGGTCGGCCGATGGAGATAGCAACATTCTCAATGTCAGGGTTGTCGAGAAAGATCCTTGGCCAGAATGTTCCAGTGCTCAAAATGTCTATGACTTTTGGCTGTAATCTTCCCCCTCGAAACGCCTTCAGGTACAAAGAACGGATCATCAAAATGCTGTCCGATGGTGCGCCATCGACACTGCCGGGGCCCTGACATTGCGAAAGTGCGCGCGACAACAGAATAGGCAACGGGCATGTTTCACCTCCATGCAGTGCACAGACTGGTGTCGGCCACAAGCTTGCAGGACCGAACATGTCTCCTTCATATTTATCAATGGCATACTGCAGAGCAGCATTCACAATCCGGTCCACGACGTCGTCAATTTCTCCGGTGGCCAGACTGCTTGGGGAACGAACTAGCAGGGCGTTGACCGTGCGATCGATGAGGTCCATTACTGAACCGACTCGGTGCTTGGCTTTACGTTTCTGCGTGGCTGCATTGATAATGGAAGAGAGCGTGTTGGCAGTGTGCGTAATACGCTGCGAGAGGGTGAGACTCCGTTCGAAGAATAATGATTGAACGTTTCGCTGGGTCGTCGAGTGGTTGGAGAAATCGTTTCCGACTAAAGACGCCAGCAATGGCAGCAGGGTCGTTGGCAATTTAAGGTGTGATGCAAGCGCCGACGGGGTGTAGACTACCGCTGAGAGAACGATTTCCGATGCTGGAGCTTCCTCTGGTGGAATCAGCCCAAATGTTGTGTGCTGAGACATGGGATTGGACCGTTTTCTAGCCTTGGCTACTATGGTCTGAAAACCATCCACGTGGTTCTCGTGTGCAGTTGGAGATTCGCTCGCATGAAGTGGCGCCGTCCACACCATCTCTTCCAGTGGAATATAACCTGCATACCGACCGGAATTGAGGATCACAAAGTCAGAGTCACTGCCAACGACGTAGGCACCCAGGCGACCGGCTAGTTCGACTGCGTATGGATCTCCTTCTTCGTCGGCAAAATGGACATGGAGCTCAGTATTCTGTTTTGCGAGAGCCTGGAGCGTCTCTATGCATGACAATAAAACGAGGGGTGGAATGATGCGATTCTCGTGGAGGAAGCGTGGGGTTGACCGGGACGTTGATGACGTGCGGAAAAACAATACTGAATTCTGCACGTTGGTGCGGTTAAGGCGGCTGATGAGGGTCGGTATCTTGAGGTTTGGGCTAGCTCCTAGTATGTGTGATTCCATGTCAGACCGCATAAAGCAGGGTTCGAGAGGACTCGTACCGTCGAACACAAAGTAGACCTTAAGGCCGACTGCAATCCATGCATTCACCACGTGAACAACGCGTCGTGCGAATGCGTCGTATTCACCGCCGTACACCCAGGGAAGGCGCGATTGTTCGTAGATTTCGTAGATGAGGCTACGTCGGGATTGAGCGTTTGTGAATTTCGGGTCAGCCGTCACTCACGAGCATCCATCGACGACGATCGTCGTTATGGTGCCATCCAAAATGTGTGCGGGAGGTAGCCGAATAGTTTTTCCAAGGGCCCGCTGGTTCTCGCGGAGATAGGTGGTGAGGCCATGAACGCCCATCGCAAGTCCATAGCATGAGGCGTTTGCAGGCCAGAACGGACAAAATAGGGAATCATGAGAAACAGTCAGACCTAAGCTTTCCGGTGAGGACTGTCACTGTCTACAGACTTGCGCCTTAAATCTGCTCATCGAAGGACACAATGCCAAGTGGCAGTACTCTCCGTGGAGGCCACCTAGCTGTAGTTTGTATGGCATCCAAGTTCCATCGGGCTAGACAGCGCTCCACAGTCGTCTTGGTCCCCGCCATATTCTAACGCTATAGGTGCCGACTTTACAATCTATCGCAAAGGTGGGATGGTGCAAGTTTGGAGTAGGGCTCCACCGTTCTGTATCTGCAGCGAGACAGAATGTTCCTCGTTGCTTTACCCAATTCGCTATGCTGTCTCTCCGCAGGCCAGTCCCTTGGCGCGGGAGCATCTCGACTGCTCCATTCAATGGCCACTCGGGCTCTTGGCAAGCCCCAACTTACTATATGACTCCTCGTTTGGCGATGCCCAAAGGACCGCTTCTCTACCTGAATGGTGATTTCCTCAACTTGCCAAGGCGGCGGTCTCACCGCAGCCTCGCTTCTCTAGCGACGGTCTATAATCAAACGGTGGCCGCTTGGTTGGTCATGGCATTCAGTGGTTTGATTCAATTTCCCGAAATGACCTCCGGCGTACCACGCTACTCGACGTGTTGGTATCACCGCCGACCTCCGCAGCATTCCACTCCAGAAATTCCGCTTGCTTTACGCAATTGCTGCGAAGAGGTCTCGTTCTCACCTATGGTATCCGCTGGGAAGGAAAATTCGCTCGTCCGAGTTTTCCTTTCTTTTGAAATTTAAATTAATTTTTTTTACCGAGCCATGCGTTAGCTGTGGGTAGCAAGAGAGGTGTTGAAAACAAGGTTGCGAGACGCTCTCAACAAAGGCGCATGCGAATTCATACGGAGGTGCGAATTCATATGGAGATGCGAGCACATGGTAAGATAGCGGCTTTTTTTGTTTGTGTGAGTGAACAGCATTGCTTAGCACTTCACACAGTGCATCCGGTTATACCTTTGCGACATTATGGACAACTAAAGAATGGACAACTACTATTCTCCGACCGTGAATTGGATGCAATGTACCAAGACAACTCATTCTCTTCAAGTATTCCTTTGTAGCCCAGGCTTGCAGTTTGGATTACTTTTGTCCTATGCTGGATATATGAGTCAGGAGATTGACATTGGGGTGACAGTATGTAGGATGGAGCACATGTAGTTTGTGTGTGTCACTCTGCATTCTTGCTTGGATCATGGATATCATCCCTTTCTAACATTTTTGTATGGCACACATGGTACTGTATGCTATGTAGTGGGTCCTCAAGCAGCTCTCTATTGCTGCATAGAGGTGTTCCATTGTTATTAGACATAAAGAGAGCTGCATTATACTATATGAGCTCAAGAGCTCACTGTTGTGCCTTTGGTACAACAGGGGAGTTGTATAACCCTATTTTGTGGGTTAATTCTAGGTCTGTGGGATGTGATTTTGGATGAATATCCTTGAGGCCGCTGGAGATGTTATGCTGCCTGTAGGTCTCATTCCTCAGTCCATGGGCAGCATAACATCTCCAGCAGCCTCAAGGATACTCATCCAAAATCACAGCCTGCTCCTATTGTGTTCAATACACTGTTTCATTTCTGAGTACTAATATTACTGTCCTTTTCACATGGGTTGCCACATGTGGAATTTTGAATGAGTTTGTGCTTGCCATTGGGCACACTCTGTCTCATCAATCACCAATGGTAGGGCAAGCTGGAATTACAGTCAGAATTATCCCCTGCATGTGCCCCATGTTATGGCTGCAAGGGCATAGTGGATAATGGCTCATGAATTGGCTGCAATGGATCTCAGCAGGGATCACCAATGGTGGGGATGTCACAAGAATCTGGGATCTGGGCTGTGGATGATATGAAAATGAGGGTCATAGGTGTAGTGCACACACCTGATCCATGAGCCAAGGGCATAAGGCACAACACTGTGGGTGGGGCACAGCCAGCTAAGATTCAGACATGAATAGGGGGTGTCATGTGGTGACAAGGGCACAGGGTAGCCTGGTATGTACAGATTACCTAGGTCACATGATGTATATATGCTATGATATATAAAGGCTTGACAGCTGAGGGCAACCTCAGTCTGTCCTTTTGGGGTTTCCCCCTCATTAGGGTGCCTCTAGTAG
This sequence comes from Tylopilus cervinicoccineus, assembly GCA_038094635.1. NCBI lineage: Eukaryota > Fungi > Basidiomycota > Agaricomycetes > Boletales > Boletaceae > Tylopilus > Tylopilus cervinicoccineus. Next base: position 15,969 of record JBBPUK010000052.1, on the reverse strand, counting down.
GCATTGGTATGTTTGAGTTCAAGTAGATGTCCTTGCTCAACAACCACAGGCCCTATATGTGTCTTCCCTCTGTTGAAACATGCAAGCATGCATGCTGCTGATCAAACATGGATCCACTCCATGGAACATACTTATCCAAGCTCCATATCACAGACCACATGATATATACCATAGCCTTTCCACTTTTCCTTGTTATGCATCATATCAGCTAGTGCTCTCCATTCTCAATTGCCACTTGTACATGATTTACCCCATATGATACATCCTTTTGTTCTTGACAGTATATAGGTCCTAGACTCTGTAGTCAACACCTCAGTCCATCTGCCCTGCACACAACTGAGGTGAGCCAAGCGACAAGTACTGTATAGAACCTTTCACTTACCTCATACATAGCATCCTCTGTGTAGGTGAATACACTTCCAGTCTGTCTGCCCTGCACACAACTGAGCATTCTCTATGTAGTCTAATACCCTCATCATTGCACTTGGGTTGTCCTTAGGGGTTGTATCACCCCAAGTTGATCAAGAGCAAAAAAATAAAATTTAAGATTACATAAGCTTGTAATAATCACTCCAGAGGCTGAGGGATGCCTTCAGAGTATCAATTCAATTTGGATTTACATTGGCCCAAGAGCAAAAAAATTATTTTCAATTTTCTGAGAAATAAAAAAATTCCAAATGATTTTCAGTCTGCATGAGACACATGCAGGGGACTATTCCAATTCAAAATGTATAATTCCAGCTTACCCTACCATTGATGAGTACTCAAGCCACATTGCTGTCAGAAAGGACATGATGAGAACCCCTTGGTAACTCTCTGGCTGAGTTTTGGCAATATCCTTGTACCTGGGCATAGTTCCCACTATGCTGGGTAAAGTAGAGCCAGCTGATCATAGCCCCAACAGTTCCATGAGGCTAGCACTGTGACACTGGCGAAATAGTAGGCTACACATTTTGGATGCGTGCGCAAAGCTTTATGCTCACGTGACCCGTGCTCGGCCAATCATCGAATGTGTTCGATTTCGCCAACCCTCTCGCCACGCGACTGCCAGAGACCCTTCCCTTCACTTTGTTGCTTTTTTCTGTTCCTTCGTATATTCAGGTTAACGGTGTAGGGGAGCGCTTATCGTTGTAACGAAGACACCCAACGTTCGTCGTGTGGAGACAACAAGAGGCAACGACGCGACACCCGTTCAATGGCCGACACGAACCGCAACGGCATCAGCACCCGTGATTTAGACGCACGCACAAGCCTGGATTCCGCTAGTGGCTCGCACTCTCCGGCCGCGAAGGAATCTACTGTACAGAGACGAACCCGATCACAGCTCAACGTGACCGATCTGGTTTTACCCCTCTCGCGCTCACCCCTCAAAGCCGCGAGAAAGGCACGGGCAAAGACGCGAGGAACGTCGCCGCATTCGCACCCGGATACTACGCGAACTTCGCAATCCCCTACAATAGAGAGCGAAGAGGTGGTGGCTGGGATCGACACGGTGATAGAGGCACACAAACGGGACATGGTGCTCGAGGCAGAGGAGGGAGAGGAAATGGACACTGGCACAGACGGACGAGCACAAAATTACGAAGAGGAGACATCGGAGGATGGCTTGTTCGGCAGGCGAGACGAGGACTCGAACTCAAGCCAGAGTCGGAATACAATGTGGCCGACAAGCACGAAGAAGAGGCCGTCACCAGACACAGATCCAATGCGTGTCCTTTCAAGTCCAGGTGACGAGCGCATCGCCAAACGTGCCAAAGTAGAAGCTATTCTGTCCCTCGGTCGTGGGCAGGAGCACCTGGAGTACCGCAAACCTCTGCGAGACCCCGATGCCAACATGCACAGTCGGCCTAAAGGCCACAGGCGTGCTTCATCTATGAAGCCGTCATCATCCCCGCGCAAGGCGACTCCCTCTATTTTCCATTCCCGTGCACAATCTGTGTCTCTCGACAGAGACGATGTGGTTTGTACGATAGATTTCACTTCCGTCCCTCCTTCTCCGCGGCGTTCACCAGGCAAAGGCGCGGTTGAAATTCGACGTGCGCCATCTCTACCACCACCTGATGAGGAGCGAATGGATGTCGACGACACCACTGCCCTCCTGCAATTTACGAATCCTACACACGTCACCACCCCCCGAGCGAGTCCGGTGTTTCGTTATACAGTCAATTTTGCCACACCCCGTGGAGCCGCTACGCCTGCACGCTCCGGTTTTCCCCTTGCCTCGCCTCTTTCACCTCTTACGCCGCTTCCACCTTCGCCGTCGACGGAACGTTTGCCTGACATGCAAGCTTTATTAACTAAAGTATGTCCACTCGATGCTGAAAGGGTACTTGCTGACCATATGCACTCCTACTCGGTAACCGACGTGGTTTGTTGTCATCCTGCATATACACATAGAAGGCGAACACAAAGTTACTCGCGCTCAGTGATTATAAGGACACTCACACCAACGGTCCTGGGTCTCTAGTCGTTCCACCGGTGGCTGACAAGACCGCTTCGGTGGACGTGTCTCACATGCCTCATCAACATTCACCACCAGCTTCCACGTCGCACCCAGCCTTAGCCTCTGCTCCCCAGTCTCACGTGGACAGACACCCTCTGAATACGGGTGACTCCACGTGTCTGATACCTCCCCCGATTGCTTCCGACCGAGAGAACGATTCAGTGAGGGCTACAACCGTGGAGGGAGCTTCTGGTCGGGCAAAGGATGTGCCGTCGAACAATTCGGATGACGCAAGGAAGTTGTTGAGAAGTGCTTCTGTAGACCCCCCTTCAGCGCATAATCCACGACCGAATTCAATCACTATGCCGATTTCTCGTCCTGGGATCGTCGGGGCTATGAAGCCCAAGCGAGGACCTTCGGTTCTGCAAGGCCCGAAACGTATAACACGGAGCGTGTCAATGAAAGAGCAGAAGATGCAAGGTGGATGTGCCAAAACTGAAGATACCAAGGTGGAAGGTAGGGGCTATATGGGTGTTCTCTTGTTCTCCATCGCCAGTGAACACTAATTGCATGTATTAGTGGCTACTGCGACGAATTCTATCGCAGGACCCTCGTCAGGAGCTACGACAGCGTCGAAGACGTCGAAAACAGTCGCTTCCAAACCCCGCCTGCCTGCCACAGTGGGCTCAAGGTCGAAACTACCAACAACTGCTCAGCGGTCTGCTTCCGTATCAAAACTCCCGTCTGACTCCAGCAAAATGAAACAGACGTCACTTTTTGGATTTGTGAGAGAGAAGTCGTTACCGGTGGGGGGTGCTGTTACTGCCGGCGGCTCTACTGCATCCACGTCGACGGACATGGGGGTTTCATCGAAGGCCGCTCCGGTCTTGTCTCCATCGAAGATCCCTCTTCCTGTATCGCCTGTAAAGCGATTCACGGCCTCACGGCCTGGAAATACCAAACCATTTCTTTTTTCGCTTGGTTCCACCAGCATTGGTGTAGGGACGGGAACATCTCGAACGACCTCGGGACATTCGCTCACGACCCTTTCTCATGCGCTAGACAAACTCACTGCGCTGCCGCCCAGCCGGCCGAACACTAGTATGGGATTCGTCAGAGGGGATGGGCCAAGTGGGAAGAGTACTCCGGAGAATAGCAAAGGGAAGGGGAAAGCCAAGGATGACACATCGTTGCCTTCCACTGTGCAGAGAGCGGTGGAGATGTTCGCGCAGCCCACCGCACCGTCGGTCAAACGTGCAGCGACTATAACGGGGTTTGGGTCGAGGGCAACGGCAAAGATGCGGGGGCGGGGTGGCGCTGCGTTTGGAGGATCGGGGGTAGGGAGAGGAATCTTTGGCAAGGTAGGAGAGAGGGCAAGTAAGAAGACGAGTTTACCGGTCGTGGCGGGCAGTCCTGTCAAGGGATCGGGAACCACAGGTAATCCAGACAAGGACGGTTGGGGAGTTGGCGAGGACAGTTCAGGGTTGAGCTGGGGTGGTTCAAAGGATGTCATAGACGAAGAAGATATATTCATATCGCGAGACTCGGCTGCAGGCGACGGTCCCGGGCAAGACGGGAACGCAGCCGCGCAGAAGTCATCACAGCAAGTACTTGCCAATCCCAGCAATAGCATCGAGATCGATCTAGCGACCTCGCCCATTTTTGCGGACAGGGGAAAACAGCGAGTTGCATCCTCGATGCTAAATCCAGCTTCGTCCGCTCTCCATGCACTTTCAGAGAGTCTATCGACTTTACCACAGACGCCTACCCCCCCGAAACCAAGAGTGGTGGGGACGCGCACGGGTTTGCGTAGCTCAAGCACTGCGGGGGTCAAGGAGAGTCCTGTGCTTGATGGTTCTAGTGGTGTGGCTCCCGGTAGGAACAGTGAGGTACATAGTAGCGGTGGTTCTCGGCCGAGCAGTGGGACGGTGACTAACTCTGGCGGCACCAAGATATGCTCGCTCAAGATCTTGAAGCGGTGTGCTATATTTGTGGACGTGCGCACGGAGCAAGGGGACGACGCAGGGAGTTTGTTTGTAGATATGTTGAAGGGACTCGGTGCAAAGGTGAGAGTTGACCCGTGTCGTCTTTGTTGTGTGGTGCGCTTGATCGGATGTGCGTTAGATCATGGGTCGTCTTGGCCAGACGTGCACGCATATCGTATACAAGAATGGGCTCCCGAATACCTTGACACGATACCG
>JBBPUK010000052.1:0-11228 GCA_038094635.1 Tylopilus cervinicoccineus | reverse complement strand
GGTTGACCCGTGTCGTCTTTGTTGTGTGGTGCGCTTGATCGGATGTGCGTTAGATCATGGGTCGTCTTGGCCAGACGTGCACGCATATCGTATACAAGAATGGGCTCCCGAATACCTTGACACGATACCGGTGCGTTTACTACTCATCTTGATCCGCTTATGACTTACATGGCTACTTTTGACCACGTTATTGTCCGGCGGTGTAGTATGCTGAAGGACCCCAAGCCATTTGTAGTTGGTATTGCGTGGGTAGTGGAGTGCGTTGAAAAACGTGCAAAGGTGGGCGAAGAGAGGTTCAAGATCGACGTGGACATGATCAATGTGGCGGGTGGTAACCACAAGGTGCTCTCTTCGCATACACTTCTCTTTGGCCCCATTGATGAGGGTTATGTTTTTAGCGCCGTCGGTCCATGCTTCCGAAACATTTGATCCCGATCTCTCCCAGACCCGACTATGAGATGCCTTTACACATGTCCTCGGAAGCTGACGAAGAAGATGAAGACGCGGGTGGTGTCGATGGGTCACCCTGTATGTGGACACTTCCTCTAAGTGCGAGTGGAGTCTGACTACGTGATGTCCGTAGTGCAAGACTCAGATATCAGCATTCGGTCGAGGGAAGAGGATGATTTACCACCTCTCGAGCGTGCGCGTAGACGAAGGAGCATTTTACCCGGCGGACAGACACGGCTCTTCCCCAGATCGTAGCTTTTTTTTCATTACCAGATGGCTGTTAGACCACGCGTCGGGATTCGCTCACCCTTAGACTGTTTGGGGAGCCGCCAGTGCTTGTGTAGGCTGCTCGTTGTTGCTGTGTACTGTATCTAGGTCAAAGGTAGTATTTCAGGCTCTTTTGGTTCTTTTGTATCTGAGTCTTGCGTTCAAATGGGGAGGTCCGCTAGTTGTCATTTACTTCTGACGAACGTCATGATACACTCAACAAACGGGGCCATATATACAACACTGCTGATATTGGTGACGAGGCACAAACTTGCTGGGTGAGGTTCGCTGCAGAGTAACTGGCATACCATTGAATCGCATACAACTTCACCAGACTGCAATTGACTTTACCCGTGGAATCCATTGCTCCTTCACTGGAAAAATGCAACGTTCAAACAGTGAGTTGGAACACACCTTCAGGTCGACAAAGCGTTTTCCAGACTATCGTTGGGTCTATGTGGTAATAGTTCTACGGATAGTGACGCTACATAGATGCCGAGTTTATGTTCTTGTTTGACGACTCACTGGGGGGGGGGGTAAATGGTTCTTTCGTGCAGTTTCAATCATACGCGACGCTGGGGAAATTGTAGTGGTAGAGTGAGTGCCACTGAAGAGGAAGGCATGTAACACACGAGATTTGATCTACTTGGCGGTACTTGTGAGGAACAGCTTCAAGGTGTGACAAAGGAGACGCTATTTCGCCTTTCTGCTACGCCTGTCAGTTTTCCCTGCAGCGAGTGAGGCCGTGATATCTCAAGGACGCAAACCATTGGGCGAAGTCCATCTGGTGTCGCCTTGACAGCCATCGGAAAATGATCTCGGCACACAGTAAAACCAAAGAGAAATGAAGGAAGCCATGTAGTATCGCCAGTACTGCGCTCTCTATGTGCGATGGAGATAAGTACTATTCGCGCTAGTGGGGACAGGCCAGAATTTCTCGCTCCACGGAGATTAGATAGGTCGATATCTGATGGTCTCAGAGTCCACCGTACTATATTCATGATCAAACGTCTTACGTAGTGTGGTAAAATGATGGTGTGACCTAATTGTGGGCGCATCAACAGGTGGTAGATTGGACACTGAGTTAGCAGTCAGGCTGTACATTCTGGTAGCCATCCGCTTCTCGAGTGCCTTTTACCTGGATGTAGAAGCACATCACAGCATATGGCAAACCGGTGGGAGGGCGGGGCGGTGAAGCTCGAAGGGGAATCAGCACCGCCGGCGGTGCGGGGGTGGGATACAGGAGCTAGCTGCGGTCCATAGGATCCCTGTGCTGCTGGTGTGGAGGTTAGTCATCGGGATGGATACCACGGATTTCTAACTTTACCTAGACAATTCAAGTAGAGCATTTGCTCAGAGGTCCGAGTCTTTGAACTCTGGCCAGCCCTCGAGCACTGGTTCGTGTGGGCCATGGTTCGTTCATTTGTCCTCCCCACGTTTGAGTGCCGCACGTACGCACCGACTTGTATCCGCTCCTGCAGGCGTTTCTCAACACAGGCAACCGACACAGCTTGAAGAAATAAGTGTCAGCACGAAGTGAAACGTCTTACCGATTATACCCTTTCCCTGCTATAGCGCCGCTGTCTGCTGAGACTGCTGTGGGTCGAACACCAGAGTCCTTGCTCGAATCAGCTTTGCACAACCCTTTTACTCCACACGTAACCCGTACCCTCGTTGTACCGTACCGTATATACGGCCTACCGTCGTAGTACGATTCTCCAGTCGAAACCGAGAGTATTTTACCCAGTTTTTCGTCAACTCTTCCTGTGTGATCTCTCGCCTACCTGGGCAGCGCTCGGCCACAAAGTCATAGTGCGTTGGTATTTCGCCAGACACAGTTGCAGTTTTCACGGTCTCTGTGCTGTCGCGGCGTGTCCCAAGACTGTTTATCATTTTCTTGGGCTTGCTAACTTGTAGTCGGGAGTACTGTACCTCACTGTTGGAGCTGGCCGTCGGCTCAGCTCAAGTTCCCCAACATCGCTCCAACATGTCCAAGCGCAAACGGGACCGTCCCCACTCCGACACCGATACCGATTTTAGTGAATGTATAGAAGTGTCTGATGGATCGCGCTGCGAGGTATCCTCGAAGCCCCAGAGCAAACGGACGCGTCGAACACGTACAGCTGCGTCAATTGCAAAACGAGCGCGCGCATCGGTCAAGACCGTCAACACAGTTGTCGACTCGGCACACGTCGAACGCGTGACATCAAGCGCGAGCGTTCCAGTTTCACATCCAACGTCCTGGCATGTCGTCACGGGCGTTGGCCCTATTCGAGAGGCCCTGCTGGATTGGTATGGTCGAATACACAAAGTCAGAGGAATGCCCTGGCGGAAGCCGTTTGATGAATCACTGGACGAGGACGGCAGAGCCCAACGTGCATACGAGGTCCGTCCCAACCCATCATTCGCTGAGACCCACTGACGTCCTTACAGGTATGGGTATCAGAAGTCATGCTTCAGCAGACCCAAGTAGCAACGGTGATACCCTACTATAACAACTGGATGTCCAAGTACGTGCGTGCATCTTTCGTCCTTGCTACTCTCATTCGAACCTCGCTGTAATGCTATCAGCTTCCCGACCCTCAAAGATCTCGCCGCGTCGGATATTGACACCGTCAATAGTCTTTGGAAGGGCCTTGGTTATTACTCCCGTGCTGCACGTCTACTGAGCGGGGCACAGAAAGTAGTCAAGGAGCTCAACGGTCGACTTCCTGACAATGCCAAGGACATGCAAGCAAAGATACCTGGAATCGGTCGTTATAGCGCTGGCGCGATCTGTTCTATCGTCTACAACCAGCGTGTCCCTGTAGTGAGTCCTTTCAATCATCTTTCGAACCTCGTGTTTCGACGGCCAACGGGTCTCACCTGCTAGCTGGATGGGAATGTCATTCGGCTGCTTGCGCGCTTTTTGGCGCTATACGCACCGCCAAAAGGAAAGCATGCCCAGGAAATATTGTGGGTGGGTGCAGAAGCCTTCGTCGAGGGTTCGACGCGTCCGGGTGATGTAAATCAAGCGCTCATCGAGCTCGGGAGTACGGTGTGCAAGGTCAGAGATCCTGCGTGTGGGGACTGTCCTCTGCGATCCTGGTGTCGTGCATACCAAAGAGTACAGTCTGATCCAGTAAGAAATCGAAATATCTTCTGCTCACACGTTTGTCTTGTTCAAATGATTACGTCTGACAGAATGCAGTTATGCAAGAGGCGGACATAGAAGAGCTGTGCACCGCGTGTGATCCGCTCACCGCGGGTCACCTGGACACGGGCGTCACCATCTACCCAATGAAAGTCGAGCGGAAAAAGGCACGCGAGGAACTCGACTCTGTCAATGTAATCGAATGGCGCACAGCAGACGACCGCAAACGGTTCTTCTTGCTTGTCCGTCGCCCAGAAGGAGGTTAGTGTCCCATCCCTCACACCTCCATAAGTACCGCGGGGATAGCGAAAAGCTGACGCACGCCCATTTGGGATCTCCAGGGCTCCTCGCAGGGCTACATGAGTTCCCTACTGTACCAAATATCTCTGGTGCGTCCGCGACCGCAGCCAAAGTGGCCGAGATCCCGAGTGGTCTTCTCAAGGACTTATTGGTCGACCCTCCTTTGTATCAATATCTGGATTCGAGGCTACAGGGATGCTCTACTGTGGGGAGTGGCGGGGATAGTGCAGAAGGAGCAATGCGGGTCGTGCACATCAAGCCCGCGGGAGACGTCGTCCATGTTTTCTCTCATATCCGGAAAACGTATCGTGTACAATGGATGCTCCTCAAAGGGGGGGGAGACGAGCCCCCGCCACTGCGACACAAGTCCAGCGCGTCGGTGGAGGAAAAGGATGAGGTGGCACGTAAAGGCAATCGCAGGAAGCGTTCAGAGGCTTCCGAGGAATCCGGGGCTGGGAAAGCTCCTGTAATCAACGCTGCACGTTGGATTCCCTTGGACCAAGTTGAAAGTGCCAAGTGCGTGAAACTAGATGAATATCAATATCTCATGAGAGCTAACAATGTCGGGCTTCCCACAGCGTCGGAACAGGCGTGACGAAAGTGTGGAAACTAGTTCAGACGCTCTGGTAACCCCCATCAAAGAGCCAGTAGACATCACATTTACTTAATATTGCTTGGCCTGGATTGTATATGACATGCATAGCTGCGGTTGATGTAATTTGAGCGAACAATTTTGAGTTGCCTCTACATCATGGGCGGTCTCTCACTCGGCTGAGAATTCGAGAATACACGCCTCCGCAAGATCCCAAACCTTTTCGAGTTTCAGGCCAGCTGCGGTCCTGTAGCAGAGAGCTTGTGTCAGCGCATGATAACACTCATCGTTCATGTGGCTTACGATAGCTCCAAGGAGTTCTGTAGTGTGCGCTCCTTTGCATTGTGCAGAATCCACATCGTGAGATCTTGTTGGTACATGCGCATGTTGCCTACACCAAAGTTGGGAAGCAGGGGTTCGGGGGCCTGTGAATTCCCAGAGGAGCGGTCAGAACGCGGTCAGTCAGGACTGAGTGGAAAAATTCCTACCACAACAGTACCGAGGGACGCCGCTTCGGCCTCAGCTTGTTTCCGGCTAAGTTCCCGGAGAACGTAGTCATCTGTTTGTGTCGGAGGGCATGAGTACCGAGCAGCGAGACAACCTTTGTTCAACTCACGGATGAGGACACGGCTGTGGGGTCCCAATGCTTGACGAACATTGCGAAGGATGACCGCAGACTCGTGATCGGGCCAGTCGTGAATGATGTTGCGGAGCTATGTATTCAAGTCCAACTCTCATCAGCATATCGCGCGAGACGGAGGCCGCCTTGGTACATGATAGATGGGTTTCGACTCACGTAATAAATGTCTTTGCCCTTGATGGGCACCTGGGTAAAGAAGTTGAGCTCGGAGAACTCGATCCGGTTCTCCTGGATTGCCTCTGGACAATCTCTTTCCCAAACCTAAAAAGTATGTCAGACTATTGTCCTGGATGGCTGAGGTGCTAAATGCTGACATTTCGGGACTGGGCCAGTGCTTCAGGCAAGTCGTGGATGGTTATCCTAAGATGTTTGTGTGTTTTGGCAAGAGGAAGGGAGAAGGCACCGATACCGCCACCGACGTCGACAACAGTTGAATATCTCTCAAAGGGGAACTCTGAACGACTGGTCAGGTGCGCACTGCAAATCATACAGACGAAGTACACACGGGTCAGGACTGCAAGAGAGCCCATAATATGGTTGAGCCCTCTCATAGATCGGTGGTAGCTCTATTGTACGCTGTTGAATCCGGGGTGCGTCAAAAAACCTTGTTACATACCTCTCTTCGAGCGTCCTGGATACGGTTATGAGATCAATCAATGGCATGTTCAACAGTCCCTCACCTCTTGTCTCATCCAGTCGAAAAACGTGCCTGTGATACTTTCCTTGTTGTTGGCATACATGATAGGGGCATGGTCAGGATGTTCCGAGTAGGCGGTTCTCGATTCTTTCAAAGTTTCATAAAGCACAGAGGCACCTTTCGCCCCCGCCTCGACGTGGAGGTTGATCATGTGACGCACTGGATGTTCGCTATGGAGGATCAGAGAGAGTCGGTTATTTGCAAATGTGTCGGTCTCCACTGGAATTTCGATCTGGTGTGAGGTAATTTCTCCAACAAGTGACACAACTAACCTTCGTTGTAACACCCTCTAGTAGCCAAGAGGCGCATCAAACGGGCGAGTTTCTTACCGTCAATCTTGACAATTTTAGAGAGCTCGTCAACATGGACGCCTTTGGGGTAGTTCACGAGGACGTTGGTTATGTTCTCTCTGAGGGCAACGCGGACGCAAGCATAGTCGTACACTTGCACGAGCTAGGGGTGAAACGTGTCAGTGTTACTGTGGAAGGAACCATGAAGCCATGGCGCACGTTGATAGCAGTGTGTGAAGGGGGTGCAAGGGTTGTGCAAAGCTGCGCACATGCACCTTCGAGAGTCCGAATGGCGTTCTTTAGTGCAACCTGGTCAATGGCATCGTCCAAGGGGTGTAATTCGGTAGAGTCGATAGAGGGCAGGTCACCCCCGGTTTTCTCATACTCTGAAATAGCTTCCTGCGCAGCCGAGTTGACCAATTTCAAGAGGGTCTCTATCTTAGCTTTGTTGGTAGACATCATGGTAAGATGGGAGTAGGGGTTAGAAAGAATTCGGCCCACAACGAGGTTTTATAACCTATGGCAAAGTATGCCTGATGGCCTGGGATATCAGAACAAACCCAGTTGGATATAAGGTTTTGGATGCCGGATCGCATCACATTTTGAGGCTACTTCGCATGAAAGGTCGCTTGTGAGGAGTGCGTGCCTCACGTAAGTAAAAAAAAAAAAAAAAGCTAAAAAAAACCACCTACACCTCGAATGCCTGAATCAAGGACCAGTCAGACCAGTTTCCAGCTGATTTGACTCACGCTCAAGCTTTAGTGGGGAAACATTGCTTCCGGGTCCAGGAGCAGTGTGAATGAGATAAGATAAGCAAGGTCATTATTCTTCGTTCCCACTGCCACCCTGCGAGTGCTTCAGTTAGATGAGAGAACTTCTGTAAACACCGACTGTGTTGTAGCTCAGCGGCCGACGACCGCATTGTCCCATAAGGCATCAGCTTCCAGGTCCTTCCCAAGCGCCTTGGATATGGTTTACGAGTCACAATGCCGCAAAGGTGCGACTTGCTCGGTGAGCATATCATTGAAACCAGGCTGCGGACTTCAAGTTATGTTTCTAAGATGCTTGACTATCTTAGGCAGGTTAAAAACAGTGATGCGTTCGTTCAGGGGTTCAAATCCTGGCGAGAGGATGGAGCTCGCAGATCGTGGAGTAGCATGAACCCATTCAGTGCAGCTCGGAATACAGAGTTCAAGAGCGATTGAGTCTTGAATGCGGTTTACTGAACATCAACACAACAACCTTGCGCCACACATCTACTTGTAGGGGACGAGCACAGCAATCATAATACAACTAAAATCAACTGTGATACATTTGTAACCTCTGAAATCTCTCACACAGCCGAGAGTTCCAGGACACATGTTCCTACGAGGTCCCAGACCTTCTCGAGCTTTAGACCAGCCGCGGTCCTATGGAGAGTTCATGTCAGAACATCACTAGGATAGTTCGTCAAAGAAAATCGGCTCACGCGAGCTCCAAGACACTCTGTAGTGTGCGCTCCTTGGCGTTATGCAAGATCCACATCATCAGATCCTGTTGGTACAGAAGAATGTTTCCAACGCCAAAGTTGGGAAGCATGGGCTCAGGAGCCTGTGAATATCCGGAGGAGACGCTCAGAGTTTGCGTCAATGGGGGCCATACTGGGGAATGCTTACTACGACAGTACCGAGGGACGCGGCCTCGGCATTGGCTTGCTTGCGACTAAGTTCGCGAACAACGTGGTCATCTATGATTGGAACATGAGACAGCGGTGCGACACCTAATAGGTTCGGCTCACGGACGAGAAGGCGGCCGTGCGGTCCTAACGCTTGACGGATATTGCCGAGTATGAGCGCTGCTTTGTGATCGGGCCAGTCGTGAAGGATATTGCGAAGCTGTTCAAACCCAATTCTGTCAGTAATCACGAGAGTCCGCCGTTGGTGACATACGCACGTAGTATATGTCTTTCCCATTTACGGGGACCTGGGTGAGGAAGTTAAGTTGGACGAACTCAATCCGATTCTCCTGGACCGCCTCGGGGCATTCATCTTCCCAAACCTAGCAAAAGGAATATTAGGGCATTGATCCAGTTCAATGAGCAGTAGGATACTCGCGCCTCGAGCCAGTGTGAGCACTTCCGGCAAATCATGGATGGTGATCTTGATGTTTTTGTATGCTTTTGCAAGAGCAAGGGAGAATGCACCAATACCCCCGCCAACGTCGACGACAGTCGAGTATTTCTCGAAGGGGAACTCTGAGTGGGTGGTTAGGTGTGCACCGCAATTCACCCCAACAGTACCCACGGCTCAAGAACGTGGCAGAACGCATGACACTATTGAGTCCTCTCATAGCGCGGTGATAACTCTATCCATTTCTGAAATTTCCGGAGGAATCAAAGTGTCATGCAACGGACGTACCTCTCTTTGAGCATCCTTTAACATGCGATGAGATAAGTTGATCATGTGAACTGAACACTTCCTCACCTCCTGTCTCATCCAATCGAAGAATGTTCCGGTAATACCCTCCTTGTTATTAGCGTACATGACAGGGGCATCTTCTGGGTCTTCGGAGTATGCAGTCCTTGGGTCTTTCAAGGTTTCATACAGTACAACAGCACCCTTTGCAGTCGCTTCGACGTGACTGTTTGCCAGATGATGAACTGGATTCTCGCTGTGAAGCATCAGGGAGAGTCTGTTGTTTGTAAAAGTGTTAGCCTCCACTGTAATGCAGGATTAAGTGGGGAATGCTTTGACGAACAAGTGACACGACCGACCTTCGTTGTAGTAGCCTCTGGTGGCCATCAGACGCATCAGACGCAAGAGTTTCTTTGCGTCAATATTGACGATCTTCGCAAGCTCATCAACGTGGATACCTTTGGGGTAGTCCACGAGGATATCAGTGATCTTCTCTCGGAGAGCAACACGGACACAAGCATGATCATATACTTTCACAAGCTATTGGTGATGAGTGTTACTTGTCATTTGTGTCAGAACATCGTCAAACACGGCACACCTTGACAGTGGTATGTGAAGGAGGAGCAAGTGTATTGCAGAGCTGAGCGCATGCACCCTCCAAAATTCGAATGGCGCTCTTCAGCGAGATATTGTCAATGGCATTATCCAATGGGTGAGGCTCAGTGGAGTCAATAAAGGGAACGTCGCCCCCTGCTTTTTCATATTCTGCTATGGCCTCCTGGGCAGACGAATTGATCAATTGTAAGAGGGCTTCCAGCTTAGCCTTGTTGGTCGACATCTTGATAGAGTGGGTGTGAGAGATAGTGGAATCTGGACCGCCCCATATATGCACTAGAAGGCTTTATAGGTACGGTGATATCCACCCGATATCTTTGAATGTCCCAAAAATATTCTGATAGTTTCGCTTAGACTGCAGAAGTCGGTCCGAAAACGGTTTGGCTTGCTTGAGGTATACTCCAGGTCCCTCAGGAGGTGTGTGCCGCAGCACCACGTAGCTAGGAGCATAGCAATGCTCCAAATACTTGAATCGAAAACAACGGGAATAGTGATTCTCACGACACATTTTCTGGAATTTAGACCTGGTTTTAATATGGTACTGAACTTCAAATATCACCACCAAGTATAAGCTCAAGCTAAAACTTCAAGTTTTAGTCACTTTTCTTGCCTATATTTGAAGTTTAATTGAATTTAATTTGAAGTTATTATTCTAACAATATATGGTTCAAGTTTAGTCATATATTAAAACCATGTCAAAATTCCAGAAAATCTGTCGTGTCTGTAAGATTGACTCACGACTCAGCTTCGCCGTGGAAATTTGCATTCATCCACAATGAGATAAGGACATCCGACTTTGCTGGTAGACAATTGGTTGAGCTATTCGTGGCGATCGACCCGATTAAAAGCCACAGCTTGTCCGGCAAGTATTGTAGTCGGCGTGATTGATTATAATCTTGCGATCAGAATGTTCCAGGACTGGCAAAAATGCCTAGTCCAAAAACGACATGTTGCCGAAGGCTATAGATGGTGAGTCAGCAGGTACGAGAGACGTGGATTATATAACAACTAGTCATACCGCCTGCTGTGCAAAGCCCCTCGAAGTAAGCTTTGTTCGAACAAGTTCTTTTGGCTAGCAGAATGCCCAGATGAAACAGGGAAACACACAAGTGAGGTGTGGGCGCTCCGATGAGTGGTCCAGGATTGAGAAAAGTATCCGATCCGCTCGGACTTTGTCCATAGCATTGGAAACGTAACGCTTGCGAAGTTCGCATCAGTCGCACATGGAGCCACGAGGATCAAAGATTGGGTAGCGAGTTGCTCGACGCTTACAACAATCCGGTGCCCAGGCGCGCAGCAATCTGATCCGTCTGAAACTAAAATTAAATTCGTGAGCACCACACAATGACTGCGACTCAGGAACTGGCACGAATTGTCACGTAAGATGTTGTGTTGGAGTGAGTGAAGAGTGTAGTTGTGCGGAATTTGGATCATAATGGGGATGCACACTCATTTGGTTGAGCAATGCATCATTTGTTTGTTTCACATCAGTGAAACAGCACTAGTGACAGAGTGAAGTTCAAATTCAAGTTGCAGGTGCACTTGTGTATGATTGTGAATTGGTTGCTGTTTTTACCCCAAACACCCTCACTGATCTTTGTAGTAGTGATGTGGCTGGCCTATTCTACTCAGTTACCAATGCTGAGCTTTGCACTATACATGTTCTAATATATTCAATATTGTACAGTATGTTACAACCCCTAGAACAACTCAAGGCAATGGCCAAGGGAAGACATGTATAGGAGCCTTCATAGATGTCTGAATGAGGACATCTTGATCCAGAGAGACACTACTAAACCACTACCCAAGGGGACTCCCTGAGCAGGGCTTGCTCTAATGGAGGGGGAACCT